>BOSO01028880.1:0-13797 GCA_018403395.1 Gorsachius goisagi
TCGGTCGGCGGGTGGTGAGCAATTGCATTGTGCATCATTCGTTTTGTATATTCTGTATATTCTGTTATCATTCTCATTATTACTATTATTATTATTTTCTCTTATTAAACTGTCTTTATCTCAGCCCTCGGCTCTAACCTTTTATTTTCTTCCTGATTCTCTCCCCCATCCCACTGAGGGAGGCAGGGGGGAGTGAGCGAGCAGCTGCGTGGTGCTTAGCTGCCAGCCGGGTTAAACCACAACACAAGGATACCCTCTGAGAGTGTTCACCTCACCATGGCAGCTCCTAGAACAAGCAGTGACTAAGTTTATCTCATGGTGGGTCCCAGGATCTTACTTTTTAATTCATCAGAATCAGAGATGTGGACAGAGTGTACTGAGGCTTCCTTTCATTGCAAATGTCTAGGCTTCCTCTGTTCACAACAAAAGCATAAAAAGGACGTGAGTGAATTTCATGTATAGACAGACATGAGCCTGATACAGGATCAGGATGCTTTGATATCCAGATGCAGAGACTTACAAGTACTAGTTGAATTACCAACTTACATATTGCCCTTTGTAGTGGAGGTAATAAGGAGAAGACCAAGTTATTAAAGAAAATAGAGATTTAAAAATAGAAATAGATTAGGATGGTCTGTCTAACGCTGCCTGTATACAAATAGAAGTCCAATGATAGCCCTTCAAATCTTTCACTGTCTCTCTGTAGCTTTTGGTCTTTTTCTATGGGTCTGACTTTCATTAAGAGATACTTGGAAAAATTTCATAGCCACTCCATAGTATGCAGCAGAGTAGCACGTCAGCAAGCATTGTTCTGATATTATTTTCAGCTTGTACTTAAATTCTGCCACTTTTTAGAGTTTGATTTTAACAACTTAAGCGAAAGAAGTGTACAAAACACAACTTGTGATTTCTTTAGTTTCTTCTCCTACCTGGAGAGAACTAGTCAAGTGTCTCCTTTCTCCCTCCAGAGAAAGCTGAACATCATCCTTTCAGCCTGCACTGTGCTATTGTGTTGTGAAGATTCTGATTTTGGTTGGCATCTTCCTCTCAAGAAGAACATGCCTCTGCATGTTCTTCTTCAAACATGGAACTGATTTTGAGAATGCTCGAGTATATTTGAGAAAATGGCATTTCTGTCTCATCTTTGGCCTAGTCTTATTTTTTTAGACATGACTAGCTTGGACACTGCTTTGCCAGTCTCTTTCATGACAATCAAGTGTATTAGTATTTACCTTCCATTTAAAATTCTATTACCTTTCAGTACACCAGCTATTGTTGCTGAGCTCACAGAAATGCTTTAAAAGCTCTGCTTCAACTTCTTTTACGTGCTGCACATATTAGGACAATTTAGCAATTATGCTGCTGGAAATTCATATTTTAAAATATTGACAAAACCCAATCCTCTTTTTCTCTCAGTCCACAGATTTTTTTTTCCTTTTTTTCCCCTGCAAATTCAGTGCATTCAGCTTTGTTAAAGCAAAGGCACTCCCCTGGACTGATTCCGGTAAAATGGAATTTCGTGAACGGTTCCAAATCCTCTCTCCTCCATATATCACATTGTGGTCTCCTGTCAGGCTTCTCCCATTCTCAAATCTCTCCCTTCTGAAGTAACATTTATGATAAAGCTGTCAGTTAAAAATGTTCAAAAAAACCCCATCACACTAATTGCTCACAGTTCAGTAAGTATACTCAGGCTTACTACAGTAAAGTTTATCAGATTCATGCATTAGACACGTTATCCTAAATTTCCACTTTCATTCTATCATGTGTATCTATCATGTTCTCTAATCACCTCCAGAAGAACATTGCTTCATAGGGAGACAAGGAGTGGAAAATCCCTCAAAACAGACAAAAAACCTCCCCAAATAAATACTTGTTTGTTTCTTCAAAGTACAGTTGTCTTTCCAAAGTTACTGTAGACTGCTGTGCAAGCTGAATATACAATAGTGTCCAGTAACGCAGTCCTCCACATGAAATTACTAGAACATCAAAGCCTACTTTTTATGGAAAATAACATTTACTTATAGTCTAACTATCCATAAATGTCACCTAAAAAGCTGTGGCAGATTTTGGTTTTTTGAGAGAACGGATTGCAATAGAAAAAGATTGTTGGTAATTTTCAGATATTTTCTTCTTTTCAATGTATTATTTTTCTCCTCCTACTCTGTCTGTAAGTATTTCTTAGAGAAATGAACACAGCCGGAGGGACATGAAAAATAGTTATAATGAAGCCCCAAACCACTTCTAAAATACACTTCTGTTCAGTATGTTGCTTAAGCAGAATACACATTGGGGTAGCATAAAAGGTTTATTAGCTTTTGGAATGAGTTACATAATTCACTCATTGCTTCATCAGTTCAAAGGAAAAACCGTCGAAACAAATAGACAAAGCCAGCTGTCTGAAGACCATAAGGACAAATGCATTACCCTATTCTACCAAATTTTGTATTTCCCAATATACACTTAGATGCACACTTTGAAAAAAACAGTTGACACTGATAAATATCTGCAATTCGTTCAGTTATTCAGGAAGTACAGCTGTTAAGGAATAACTGCCTTTTCAATAATACATCAATGTTTTCTCAGATGTGGTCATGCTTGTCAATGACAAACATAGCTCAGAGCATCAAACTTTGGCAACATAATTGCAGATCCTTTCGGAACTGTTTTGCATCAGTCAGTCCTCTTGAAGAAAACTTTCAAGTTTACTTGCAGAACAAAACATCTTTGAAAGTAAGTGGATTTTCCATTACTGTTTTTAAACATATCAGGATGCCTTACACATCACACTAAGAGTTTTCACAATACTATATTGTGTTAAATGTTGAAATGTTAATATTAAAATGCTGAAAATTTGATATTATAATTTAGTGTTATAATATTGTAACTTTGAATAAACCCTATAGCAATTTAGCAATAATGTATTAGCTTCCCTAATACAGATTTATGAGCAAAATGGAAGGATACTGATGTCCAATAGTAATCTACTGCTAACATAGAAAAGACCATACAGGCATATTACTCTACTATATCTGCTTTACCTGCTTTAAGAGTTCAAGGTTCTTTCGTGACAGGTCAAGCTGGAGACTAGACTACATATATTCTGTATTATAATATCTATAATATCAGCCAGTTTTTCATGTACAAAATCAATCAGGAATAATTACTACCTGGAATACAAGTAACTTGCTGCCTATAGATTTGATAAATATCACAAAATTTCAGTGGTGATCAGAACAGCAATAAATAATTGTTTGCCTCCACGGACATGTATCTGGAAAAGCTTTCACCACACGTGAATAATGAATTTCAACCCCCACACTGTTGTCCGCACCTCTCCAGAGTTCCCCCAGGACAATGCCCAGGTAAACAAATAAACAAATAAATTTCTTTAGGGGGGAGGAAGGATGTGGATTGCCTGGACATTCTGCAAAATTAGCTCTGTTCATTTCAAGGAGCCCTTCTCTGTCACAGGGGACCTTCGCACATGAAGTCAACCTATCCTAAAAGTCTTTATATAGGCCATGAAGTGCTTCATAAAGCATTAGTCAAACATGCAAAAGTAATCAAGCAGAAGTCTAATCAAACAGGTTCATCTTACGCAAATATTTCAAATGGCCTTGGGACTGAGTTCCCAAGCAGTCTGTGTGTGTTTGAGAGGTGGGGGTGGCAAGGGGAATTAATAAGTATGATGTGTGAACACTTTCCTTTCTAAAATATAGTTAGACTTCGGAGCAGAAGAATCAAACAATAGATGCAAAACCACCCCAGAGACCCCTCAATGAGACTTGAACTAACAAAAAAAAAAAAAAAGCCAGAAAGTAACATTCTACCTTTTGGAACTGTACAGAGCATAGAGCAACTCAGTAATAGCTTTGCCTGCACAGTGGTATCTGGTAAATATTATAACACGTATAACAAAGGATATTAAAAAAAACCCTCTTCTGTTCACAGAAAATGTGAGCATATGCTCCACTATTTCATGAAATGAATAGCAAATGTAAGCCCTGTTTGGGAGGTTTATTAGCCTTGGCGCATTGCACATGGCACTGCAACGTGTGTCTTGTGTTCTTTTGAGATTAATTTTGAAAATAGCAGAAGCAAAACTAATCGAACACTTGTTTTTTCACAGCTTTTATTTCTTAGCTTCTGTATGTAGCCAATTCCAAGTGGATGTCAGTGTAATATTAGTCTGGGGCACAGAATGTGAAATTTTGATTTAATAATGTTCTCTTCATTAGTTCAAAGACTTAAAAAGAAAAAAAGAAAAAAAAAGCAACCCTACACTTTTCCCCTTAAGGGATAGAGCACATTACTTATTTGTATTCATGCAAGCTTTTGGAGAACTGGAAAACTCTGAAATAAACTGAGAAAGAGTGGCACCTTTTTACATAATGGAAGATGCACTGAATAGAGCAGCAGTCATTATTGTGTTAGTTGATGCCAGTAATGATTTCTACTACCAGTATGCCAGACTGTCCAGCTGAAATAGAGATAGTATCACAGGCTATCCAATACATAGAAAATTGCACGGCTCTGATAGCCATTTTCAAACTGTGCTATGAGAAAATGAGTGACAGGAAAGAAGTTAGGCTCGTTCTCAGCAGGTGGCAAAAAATGCTTATATCTGCTTTGCCTAGCAAATCTGGGGACTCTGCGTATCTCATAGGAAAATCTGTGCACTCCCAGTATGTTGTGTACACAAACGAGATTCCAAATTCTCCTCTGTTTAAATATAACCCTTCATTGTGTCTCTGCCACTGTTGAGAAATCAAATGAAGCTGAAAATTCAACAAACTGAGAAAGAGAAGGACAATGTTAATATTTGAAAGGCAGACCATAATATTTGAAACAGTGGAATTGAAACTTTTTTATTCTCGTCTTTTTGACCTTGGAATAGTCACGTCTCTCATCCATATTTCAGTTCTTCATCTGTAAAATAGCAATATAAACATAAGAAAAAAGTTTAGGGTGACAAACGTCTTTCTTACAACAAAATTCAGGTATTATAAACCTCTACATCTTATCATCCTATCATCCAGCCTGGATATCCTACCACAAAGCAAATAAATAAATTGAAGGAAACCCTACACCTTCAGACAAAATAGGGTTGCTCTTTTGCTTCAAACCTGTCTTATTTAACTTGACACATTTTTAAAAAAGTAAAATCCACTCATACTATCAATGTATTTGAGTTCAACAATATTTTCATAGAAAAGCTAGTGTTTAATTCAGATACAGGATCAATACTGGTCATGGATATCACGTAAATTTAATGAACCTATTTGCTTTGTGTTCATTTTCAAGGAATACTCTGGGGACCGAGTTTGTAGCAACAAAAAATCTTGAGGAAATATTCAGGGAATGTCAATGCTGAAGCTGTATTTGTCCTAAAAAGCTGTTTTAGTAATTACATTAATCCAATTAATATATGATCTGTATCTGTTCAAAATAAGCCAAATCCTGAATATGTACTAACAATAACCTGTGTTCAGCTGAAGTATTACAGATAAGTTCATACAGCAACATAACTATCCAAGTAATGCACAGTTATGGGCAGGCTCGATGATCTTAAAGGTCTTTTCAACCAAATGATTCTATGATTCTAAGTTCAAGTTCAAGAAGGCTATTATCTGTTAACAGAGAGAAGTACAAGAAAAAAGCCAACAAAAGAAATTACTTTTTTTTCAATTAATTGTCTTGTTTGCTATTATCAGCGTTCTCTTTATTTTTGAGTCCTTACCTATAATCTAGTCTTTACAGACATTGTGTTAACTATTACAAGTTGGGGTGGAGTGTCTCATTCTAGCTATATGTAACTCAAAAGCAGGTCAAGTGAAACTCCCATGCTAGCGCTGTGTAGCATGCAGGGTTGAGGACTCCTCAGGAACACAAATATCCAATTGCATCAGAACCGGATTCCAGCAGAAGCTGATGTCTCTAGGTCAACACAACACCCACCTGCCAAAATAGTGGCACCTGGGGTTGGATCTTCACCTCCCACCTGCAGGCAGTGCATTATATTTACCCGTGTTTCTCAGCTACAAGATTTTTTAGGATTTTTATTTTTTTTATGTGACTTGTAAGAGCACAGATCTGTCCATTTCTGTTTTACTACTATACAAACCTTTCCTAGATGTAAAAAAGATGCTAATTTCTTTTTACAGAAATTCTAATGACAGCCCCTCTACTAACAATATTTTACAGTGTATTTCAAATGCAGTATGCAAAAATGATATTAAGAACAGAAGTTCATTGTAATCCTTAATGTTTTAGTAAACCAAAACACACTTAGAAATAATTATCTCACGCCTACATAAGTAAAATTCTTGATTTTCTGTAAAATTGCACTATCACCTACTAATCTGTCAGAGAAGTTATAAGGATTTTAAAGGTAAAAATAAAAGAGGAAATTATGAGGTTACAAAACTGTTTAAAGGGTTGTTAAGACTACTTTTTAGACTCTGAATTTTTATCCATTTAAAAATGTATTCTTCAGTGATTTTTTCATTCCCCAGCAAAGTTCCAAAATTCCTTGGGAAATCTTTCATATACCTAAATGACTATGAAATTAATACATTAACAACATACAAAACCAGATACAAATTTGTGTATTATAAACACACACAGTTTCACAGACTCCAACCATTTTAGTCCCATGATACAGAAACTCTGCTTAAGGCACTTTGAGTTAACACAGTGGAAAAACAATGAAGTTTGTATCATGTCGCAATAGATTACTCCTGTCTAGGAAAAAAAAAATAGTCTTCCATGGGGAAACATAAGCATGTTCTGTTTCACTGGGTAATGAAGAAATAAGAGAATTGTAGACATGTGGGGGGAAGTAGAGTGAGTAGAGAGTGTGAAGTGAGGAATCATGAGAAAAAATTGATTATATAACAGCACTGAAGAAAATCATAGAGTCCTAAAGTTGCCCTGGATTTTTTTTTGTTATTCAGTAGAAATTTATAAAAGGAAAATAACCTCTCCATTGTATTTTTGGTATGTACTCATCCAGCAACTGTCAATGAAGTCATATTGAAAACCAGGATATCTTAAAGAACTCTCAATGACCTATAGAGGAAGGTCATGTTTCACAAAGCATGATAGCTGAAGCAATTTCAGTAACATTTTCAGAAATGATTACGTGTGACTATGGTTATTCCAAGGAGACCAAGGTATTTCAGAACCCATTAAAATTCTGAGGGAACTATGTCAGTTTTACTTACTTTAGATAGAAAAAGGTTTTAGCTCTTACACTCGCAGAACTTTAGCTCAGGTTTTGGATTAGAAACCATCTTGCAAAAATTGGGTGATATTTTCAGAATTTATTTCAGACGTGGTGCTGGTAACATATCACAAAGTCTTTCTCCTTACTTTTCCATCTTGTTTATATTCACTTAATGTTTAATTGTATTCACTTAATGTTAAAGTTTGTATTCATTTATATATATATTAGGTGTAATATATACCTGATTGGACATCTTTGTTAACATTCCTTAAAATGATATTTAAATATTTTGGTATTTATTCAGGACCCAATCTCAGGCTGCATTTTGCAGAATGTTTCAATAATTGGGTTCCCTCTTTCTAGTTCTAATAAGAGATGCAACGGGATGTGAGAGGAGCAGCAAGCTCAGTGACCAGACAACTGTCACAGAGAGCAGCTACAGCAAAGAAGAGCACTAATAAGACATAACAGTAAAGGTAATTGTTGGGTCAACATCCTAAAAATGAGTAGAAATGAAAGCTAAAGGGCTTGCCAACCAAATTAAGGCTGGCACATTACAAATATCCCAGCCTTTGAGGATCAACCTTGAAACTTGTGCTGTGCAGACCCACACTGTTGAGGCTCCAGACTAGCAAATGAAGGTGCTCTTCAGCAAGCTGACACAGTCGCATGAGTGATGTTAAGCCCTGAAAAGAGTTGGGCACATTGTGGCCTTTGGTGTGATTCAGTGCAGTGACAATACTGACGAGATGCAACTATTTCAGACTCAAATACTGAAACAACTGGTTTATTTTACAGGTTTCAGTAATGCTTACCAGAAGACTAAATATCTGTATTATGTCATCTTTCCTAAGACACTTGAAAGATATTTTGGGGGATACAACAAACGATATCAACAGAACTCTGCTGTTGCTATGAAGAGTACTGTTTTGCAGGGGTCTAGCAAAAAAAAAAAAGAAAAAAGAAAGCAGGGGGAGAAGAGAGAAGAAATTAGATAAGCAATTAGTATTCCCAAATACCCAGCAGGAGAAAGGGAGCATTAGAAATACAGCCTTTTCTCAGGATTCACTTACTAAGATATAGCAATAAGGGTATAATCTCCTTTAAATTCACTTCCTTGAACATTAAAGGATTGGGAACTGTGATTGATTTGTCTGGTGGTTTGGGTTTTTTCCCTTTTTTCACCAACCAGAGAGTGAGGTTGAGGCAGTTTCTGTGGAGAATTAGTAAGTTAAGTTAAATAAAGCATTCAAATCAGAAGGTTGGGATTCAAGCAACAAATCAGTTTTGAGACAATTACTTAGTCACGCAGCAGCTACTGAAAAATTACTTTACATTTCTGTTGCTATGCCTCATGCCTGAGCCAGTAATTCCTAGAAGCCAACTGTAGTACATATTATGTAGTTATTGTGAAAGAATAATAACAATTATGCAAGTTAGCTTGAACAGAGTAAGTGTGCAGAAGTGTAAAAATGGCAGGGGAGGTAGGATACTTCTGTTTTGTTCAGCAGCTGCACTGCAGCACTGCAGTGTAAAGGTGAGAGGCAGTTTCTCATACATATACTTAACTGTAGACACTTGGTACAGTCACACCTCTCATAATATTAATTTATTTATACACCGCAATGAAAAAAAATCTTTCATTAACATAGCAGTGGTGGGCTTATAAAGTTAAACATCTCCACCTTTCTTTTACTTAATAAATGAAGTGATGTATCTCTGTGCTATCAACTGCATAGCCATTGACAATTGAATAATATATATATTTTTTTAAACAGCAATCAGATATGTTGAAGAAGTGTGAAATTTTGTTTTACTTCATGCTTCTCTTTAATCCTGAGCTGCAATGAACTACTCTTGTTCACCTCACTATAAAAGAAATCTTCTTTAATCCAGTAGAGCACCTTGTAAATGAAAAACTATTAGAAACCTTATTTACTTGTTGACATAGGTAAATTCAGTTGAAAAATTGCATAAATGGAGGCTAAGATAGTACTGAGACACTAATGAATTCCACCCTCAGTCTATAGTGTCTTTATAGGGATTGAGTGGGAAGGCATTATGAATGCTATAACATTATATGTGAAAAGAAGATTAACATTTAGATAAGTCAAGTAAGGGAACGAACTGGTTACATATTTAGAACTGACCGCAGCCACAAAATATGCTACCTGGTTACAGGTAAAATAAAAATGTTTTCCACTTGATCTTGGCGTTATAAAAATAGTGACTCTTCCTCAGTTCTGGCCTCATTCAATGGAAAGCTATCATGTCACTTCCCTTCTGTTGCCCCACGGTAGTAAAATCATTACAGTTTGGTTTTAGGGTAAGCAGCCGATTTAGGGAAACTCATGTGAAAAGGCCTGTCTTGCAACTTGCAAATCAGGTTTGTCAGCTAGTAGCAGACAAGTAACTATTATTAGCTGTTACAGCAGGCAAGATATAAATGTCATTTTTTCTGAAAGGTGAAGTTAAACTTTCAGTTTCGCTAGAGAAGATTTGTCACAGTTTGAAACAGTGCTATATGTGGAAGCTACCAATGTACCATCTGTCATAGCAAGTGATATTTTGGGGCCACACTGTAACCCAGCTGATGACTGGCTCACAACCTTGACCAAAATACTTTCTGTGAATTAAAGTTAAGTATGCATTTAGGGCCTAAATTCAGCTTATTCACTGGTAAGACAGCAAGCTCTGGAAGACCTCTTAGAGGTTTAGGAAAGGCAGGAACATACCGAATCATGTAGAAACATTTTGCATAGGGATTAATGGGGAACCTAAACCTGAACATGCTTCTAACCCTTGAGTTCTGCTGATAGATAGGCTCGTTCAGATACCATTCTTGAAACCTAGAGGAAATCAAATGGGGACAATATTTTGTCCAGTATTTTTAGGCCACCTTGCACAAAGAGTTGTAATTTTTCTGAACTGGTATAAACTGTTAAACCTATTCATCCTTTCAGTGCTGAAAATCCCAACTTTTGACACTAATGTAGGCTTTAAAAGCCATTTTTTTGATGCTTTTGACAGGTGAGACTTTGCAAATATGAACACTTTGAAGATTATTGTTCTGAATCATACTTAGAGACCTTATATGTATGATTTTGCCAAATTGTATCACTGCTACAAATGTGATATGTAGCTTCGCTATCCTGGGTTACTGGGAGAAGGTGAAGGAGACAAAGCCTATCCTTCCTGCAGCCTGGGGAAACAGTTTGCTGCAGTTCAAAAAGCATCACACAGAAGTTGGTGACAGGACTTAAAAAAGGTCAGCCCATATCTGAGGCAAAGAGGGGAAAGCTGGCAACACAGACTAGAGAAACAAATGATTTCTCTTTGTCTGTACCATGTGCAGCTGATGTGCAATAAATGCAGAGAGATTGCTTTGTGATACACTTTTCTACTGTGTCTGTTTTTACCCTTAAATAAACAGCACTAAATTTTCTGAAAGCTGGCTGATCACAGATAAACGCCATCAATGTTCTTATGAGAGCCATAGGGCAGCTGCCAATGTTGCATTAGGTATCCTAAGGTCCGGTGGGAGGATAAGGGGACCATGACTGTAAATTCAAGTCTGGAGGTAGAGGACTGCACTTCTCCACCTGAAAGAAACTCAGATTTGGACATCTGAGACCTTAGCAGAATACCTAAGGGGATCTTGTGAGGGACAAAGCTGTAGTAAATGAACATGACAGGAACTAGGAAGGTGGCTAAAATAATTAAAAATCTATTCGATTTATAAAGAGACTATTGACCATTAAATCTTGGAACAAGACTTCCAGATTTCAAAATAGGTGCACCATAGTCCTTTTGCATATTATGGATGATGATACTGGTTTAGGAATACACAGCGTCAAACAAATATTTTTAACGTGAAGTTATATTCTTTAGTGCTTACATATCAAAGTATATTTTCACCTTCCTTAATCTTATTTCATGGTTATTTCAACAGCACAGCTCAAAATAACTCTGAATCTCAAAGCTATAATATCACCCTAACAAAATATAGTATATCACCTGTGTAAGAGCGAGGGAAGAAAATTCAAAAACCTATCCACGATTTTAAGATCGGCTGTTGCCTAGCAATCTGCTGAAGATGATGGGATTTTGCTCAGACACGGGCCAGTAGGCAGCTGGCCCATGGTGGGTGCAAGGGACTTCTCACCATGCTCCCACAGCTTGGGAGAAAAAGTTCCTGACTCCAAAAGCACATTTCAGAAGTCCAGTGTAGTATTTTTATTTTATTTTTCATAAGTTACACTTTGCTGTTGCCTGGATTTTGAGGCATTTGGCTTTCCATGCTGTTCTGGTGGCTACACAACATGCCTACAGACTAATTTAAATTATATTTATTACATATGAGTTTTCTCTTTTGGCTTCCACTTGGTGCTGTACTGCAGTTGTTATTGGGCATGTAACCAAACTCCTCCTAAAAGTACATCTGAGCTGAAAGGAACAAACATTTTAGACTGTAGTCAAACAAGTTAAGAATTCAGGCAGTCCTGTTTCTAACTTTGGCCCAAACCCACGCCTCAAAAATCATCACACTACAGCAGCTGCCTGCCCACTATTCCTCATCTTAGTATCTTCTCCTTCAGAATCCTAAACAGAGTTTCTCTCTAAGTGTGGATTATGAAATCCCACCACTGGTTAGAAAACCCAGCAAGCTGTATATGATGTCCTTGCTTTGCAAATAGATTCTCTGCCCAGGAATATACCACTTCTCCATCAAAGTTTGTCAATGGACTTTAAGGATTTCTCTGGGAAAGGCATGGGAAAGAATGACTCTTTACTGGTTTATTTATCGTTTTGACAAGATGCTCAAATTTAACTAGACGGAGTTTTTTAATGGGAGTGGGGAGAAGGATTTTGACAAGTTTTGAGATTCTTCACCCTCCCTTTTTTTTCCAAGCTGCTGTAGAAATAGATGAGAAAAAATTAAATTAAACTCATGTCTGAGGGAAAAAAAATAAATCACAAGGAATCTTTCTTCCTCCCAACCATTCAAGATAAGGTTTTGACCCAGGACCACAGTACATACCTCGATTTTTACTTTATATACACTGAAGCCCAAGTTTCAGCTTGAATGTTTCCTAAGCTTACCCAAAACCTCAAACCATTCTGTTTCAAAATCTTAGCAAATCTGGGCCAAGCTTCAGCTCCCTTAAAGAAAGTTTCTAACACATTTAACTGTGTCTCTGTAGAAGATATGATGCCTAAACAGTACTTTATGTAATAGAGATACGGTGAACCTAAGTGTCACACCTAATAGAGGTGCTTCAATACTTTTTTCACAGATGTAAGGCATTATAGGCATGATTAGTGCTGCTTTTAGTTTTTTATTTCTTCCTCTTCTCTTCCAATCTTTGCTGCTCCATGATTAATTGAGAAGCAGTAAGATTGTTACATGCCAGGAGGACTGGTTCTGAACTGACAGATAAAGGTATCCATACAGAGATTAAAAATATCATTATATATCCATATTTTGTATAAAAATACTGTTTATTGATGGTTAACTCAGAAATGGTATCAGTATAAAACAAGGAAAAACCAGGAATTTATATTATCTCTTTTAAAATGTTTTAAGTTAAATGTGTAATTTTACAAGGAATTTGCAATAAACAAATGAATTATCCTTTAACGGCAAGTAGTAGAATATTCCATACACAGTGAAAATGCTCATTAGCACAGTAGAATGAACAGACAGAATTTTGTTTGCCCGGCACAAATCCTAGTTATATTAACTAAAAATAAAGGTAGGCAGCAGGTCTTCAGCAGATTCAGTATTTGGAAGAAAACATCTAATAAAAAAAAAAGAAAAATTGGCTTTCTTGTTATGGCACTTGCTTCAGACTTGAGAGATCCAGGCTGAGGTCTTGCCTTGTAGTTGCCTCCACTGCAGTGCTGAGCCCAGGTCTTCCACAAGGTTTAGTCAGAAACAAACAGGGCTGGTCACAGGATGGTTTAGGTTGGCAGGGACCTCTGGAGGTCATCTGGTCCAACCTCCCTGCTCAAGCAGGGCCACCTACAACCGGTTGCCCAGGACCGTTCCAGATGGCTTTTGAATATCTCCAGCCTTCTCTCCTCCAGATCTCTCAGTCTTTCCTCATATGTGAGATGCTCCAGTCCCTTCATCATCTTCAAGGCCCTTTGCTGGACTTTCTCCAGTATGGCCATGTCTGTCTTGTACTGGGGAGCCCAGAACTGGATTTAGTACTTGTGGTGGTTTGACCCTGGCTGGACTCCAGGGGCCCACCAAAGCTGCTCTATCCGGACAGAGGAGAGAAAAATAAATCAAAGGGCTCGTGGGTCGAGATAAGGACGGGGAGAGACCATTTTATCAATTACCATCACGGGCAAAACAGACTCAACTTGAAAATAATTAATTTATTATCAATCAAAATCAGAGAAGGAGAGGAGAAAAACTGCTAGATCTTAAAAACCTTCCCCCCACCCCTCCCTCCTTCACTGAGCTCAACTTCACTCCCAGCTTCTCTACCTACTCCCCCCCAGCGGCACAGGGGGACGGGAATGGGGGTTGAGGTCAGTTCATCACACGTCGTCTC
>BOSO01028884.1:887-18868 GCA_018403395.1 Gorsachius goisagi
CAACCTGATCTAGTTAACGGTGTCCCTGCTCACTGCAGGCGGGTTGGACTAGATGACCCCTAGGGGTCCCTTCCAACCCGAAACCTTCTATGATTCTATGATTCTATGAAGTTGATATACTTGAAATTGCATCTCAGAACAGCGTGCAGAAATTGGAACAATTTGCAAGAAAAAAAGTAGTCTGGATTACTGTCTAGTCTGTGGTCATGTAAAATGATTCTTGACCAAGACACATAGACATAGGGTTTTGGGTTTCAGAGAGTAATGCACTTAGGTTCAGTATTTATATTCATTGTAGGTTCACAGAGGTTTTAGAGATAATCATAGGCCAGTCTGTTACTCTGTGAATTTTTTCAGGCAACTGCTGTGGGAGCTAAGACACCTGTTCTCAGCATCACCTGCAGAATGGCTTTTGTCTCATTTGTTTTTATATCAGGACCAGCTCTAGCAATTACTGTCCTGTGTAACTGTTTGGCACAGCATCCTACTGTTCATCTACTTGACCCTAGTAGTCAACATCAGCAAAACTTTCTGATTTAATTACTTGAACTCCCTGCACTCTGCCCAAACTGTTCACACTGATTGTAAGTTGTAAAGTTTTGTATAAGTAATATACTTGTGCTTTTTTTCTTTTTTTTCAATATAGGAAGACATTTAAATCCCCAAAACAAAGCCTGGGTTTTTTTTTGTTTCGTTAGGTATAGCATTATGGGGTCATAGCTGAAACCTAAATGGCTTTTAAATGAAAATGAATGTATTTTTAAATATTTCTTTGTTGAAGTCACTTCAGAAAACTCTCACTGTAATATGCAGTAAATTCAAATGTGATTTATGTCAGGCCTTCATATGATAGAAATGTTGTCCTGCCCACCTTGTCTAGCATTTCAACTAAATTGCTATATATAACACACAATTGTAATATATCTGAAATTAAATAATAGAGATGCTATTAATTTATGTCTAAAATCACATAAATATGTCACTACAAATTCATAAGTCTGAAATAAGGTGTTTATAAAAGAGACAAGGGCTTCAGTTCTATTTATAGTAAAATGCGGCTGGAAGATATATATCCCTGATTCTAATATACAACAGCTATTTTTAAAGTATGTCAGAAGCTGAACAGATCATGTTACAAATCACTGCAATCACCAAAGAAAAATTAAATACTTTGTATGCTCCTGGAAAGACTCTTCAAAATATATCCATCTGAATTTTCTTCAAACATTTGTCCTTAGAACACAAATCACACTTTTTCCAGGTTGACAGATTTACAGCAAGAATTAAACAAGCTTTTCATGAGACCCAAAATCTTTCACAGACTATGTTTCCCTTGTGTTTTTAACCTGGTTTATACCCATTTAAAATTACCTGGGTCTTTGCTTCTTATTGCGTAATAATACTAGTAAATTGCATAATATTAGTAGTAATATGGATCATTTAATGTCTATTTGTTTTAATGAAATGTGTAATAGAGTAGTAAGAGTAATGAAAGAACTATACTGTTACCATGAAAATAAAAGCCTTCTACAGATACTGTTTGCAAAGACTGATATTATGGTGTGCTCTTTCTGCTTCCTGCTCTCTTTCTTTTTGCTAGTCATTCATTTTGATGTACTGCAGCTAAATATAGACTTATTTTTCATTAATCAATCTTTTTTTTGCCTTTTTTATGGATTTAGTATCAATTTTTAATAACAGAATTTGCGGATAACTTGTTCACTAATAGTATATGTATTATTAGTATCCGTGTGAATTTTATTATTTGGACATTCAAACCAGAAGAGGGCAATGTTAATCAAGTTAATACCAAGACCTAAAGTCATGTTTAACTTCATGTGAATCATTGTTTTCCACCCCTTAAACACTGTGTGAATGATGTGCCTTTGGGCCCAGTCTTGCTTTTAGGTAAGCCTGTGATGGAGCTGCTGAAGTGCATGGATTTATACATCCAGGCATGAGCTACTTTACTCATGCAATGGTAGGAATGGCTTGTAACTGTGAAGCAGTTTTGGATTGAAACAGAATATTACAACATGTTTAATATTAAAGACTGGAACTTTCAATTCATGTGGGCTTAGTATAAATGAAACACTGCTCCCCAGAAGCCACCCAAAGTCAGGTGTGCATACATACGTAGATTATGAAGTTTTCAAACCTGACAGTGAAATGGTAGCATTATTAAATGAAGAGAGAGTGTTAACCACTGATCTTGGTAGGATCAGGTTTCTACCTATGTTCTGTGTTAAAAATTATATCTTTAGTGGCATTAATTGTCCCTCTCCTCTCCTCTCCTCGCCTCGCCTCGCCTCGCCTCACCTCGCTTCGCCTCGCCTCGCCTCGCCTCGCCTCGCCTCGCCTCGCCTCGCCTCGCCTCTCCTCGCCTCTCCTCTCCTCGCCTCTCCAGCTGTTTGCCCAAGAATTGTCTACACAGTTTTACTTCCATCTCTTCTCATTCTGGTAGAAAGGATGTTTGATACTTTATGAAAAATGGAAGTTATGACAACAGGAGCTGAGCTGAGTGAAGCAGAAAGTACAGGTTTGAATGCCTGCAAACATCCGCATACCCAGGCCTACATGGGATGACCAAGTCAATAGCTATCTGTTTCTAGCTTTTCTTTGGCCTTCAGAGTAATGTAAGAGAGGAGCTCTGACCAGTCTGAGGGATTTTCTGTTCAAGTGCAGAGGCAAAAGCCATGGTGGATGACAAAGAGAGAAAAAGGAAATCTTGTCTGGATGATAAAAACTCAACTAATGCCATCAGGCAGTGTTGAGCTACAGTCTTCAAGATCACAGCTTTGTATTTCAGTACTTAATTGCAAACTCAGGGCAGCTCTGCCTATTAAGTACTTTTAGACTTAAGCTGAAGACACGTTATAGAGAGGAAGCCAAAACAGAGCCCAGAGCTGTCTATCTACAGCAATTACATGTTTAAAGCTTTTCCAGTGATGGTAGGCATTACTCTAGCCTTTAATGAAGAGAAGTTCCATGTTTGGGGATGACTGATTGAGCTGTTGTATCTCAGACTGAATCAAACTAATATTTGCCATTTCTGACACGCTCTAGATTATGCTGAAAAAACAGGGTTCTATACACCCTTCAAAACTACAGATGGATTACTGAAAATGCAACTGGTTCAGCCATCTGTTTGTAACAGTTGTTTTATCTTGCTTACTTTAATTTTAATCTTCCTCTACTGTAAACACTCTGCTTGTGCTAATAGTTCTATCTGTAAGCAATGAGCATATTTCTGTCCCAGTGCTCATGTTTAGAATGTTAAGCTTAATACGTTTATATGAGACACACCATACATGATGCATAGTTGCAACAAAATTTATATATTACAGGAATATACATCATGTAGGCAGAGCTCTCCAAGTGATTTCAGATGCCAAACCCAGGAAGCCGCTACCAAATAATAGAGCAATCCCTTTCAGAAAACGTAACTCAAAGATGACCTTTTGTTGAAGAAAATGTGAACTTTCACTAGTAAACTCAGTGTACTAAAAAATTCTTCCTGCTACAGTCTTTTTTTCCAGCAGATTAAGGTTGACATTAAATAAAAAACATACAATGTGAAAGCTGCTACATCGTTAATCTTACTCTACCTTCTGCTCTCAAGCCTGGTCATTTCTTCTCATACCTCTTTGTCATTCCAGGTCCCTCCTACTTCACACTACTCTGTAATCCTTGTGTGCGTATTGTCACTTCACTGAAACAGGGTTGCTGCCAAGAATTTTAAACCTTAAGAATACATGATGTTAGAGGCCCCAATACCATCATGCAACAGTGTATAAGGTATTGAAATCTTATAACTGAAATCAAAATTCAGCTAAGTGAGCATGGAAAGATTTGACAAAGCAGGTTAAGCAAGCAGAAACTTTTTTCAGTTACATATAATGGAATGGAAACAATCTTTGATAAAGCCATTGAACATGTTACATAACTATATTATAAATTATTATATAATTAATTGTTTGTTAAGTAGAACATGATGCATAATTTGTACAAGTAATCTCCTGCAAGTCACGTTTGAATAGTTATGGACATGGAAAAGTGTAATCAATAGATATAGAGACACACCTTTGCCCTCACTGAGATTATATGCTATTTGGTGATTTAAAGGATGTGTGAAAATACCCCATTTGGTTAGAAGGATTTAATCTTTCCTTTTGCACTCATTTTTCACTGATCAGTAGCTCCATAATTGACTTACAACCTAACTGGCATGAAACTGGGAATCACACTTCAGCAGAATAGTTGGATTGTTTATTTATAAACTTGAGCAGCTGTAATAGAGGTTTTAGCAAGTTCTTAATCCTTTTGTAAGTATCTTGAAATAGGACCTCAAAGAGTCTTAGGGAGAACTTCCCCGAATGCAAAGGAACTTGTTGATGTAGTAGAGGACCTCTGTCAGTTCCAGTACAGGCTCCAGTGTATGTGCATTTGTTACAGCTTCAGTGTTTGATGCTCCTCCAGGCAACAGGATGCTGTGGTTATGTTTGCTTGCTAATCACAATTAAACCTTGTAATTTATGCCAGTTCTTTGTACTGTCCTTAAGCTACTGCACATTTTTTTCATTTTCTTTCTGAGTTCTTTTGAATCCTGAAGATTTTTTTTCTTTTGTTCCTTTTTTCTTGGTTATGGACAGTACAACTAACATTTTTCTGTGAAGGTATTTCTAAAATATACAGACAGAATAGTTTTTTAATAAAATAAGCATGATAAACATGGGAAAAGCTCAGAGAAAAACAGTGAAACCTTTTAAAAGTGTGTCAGCGTTACTTGGAGTGTCCTTTGATTAGGATTTCTTTTCAAGGTGGCAAGCATGTTCTGTTGTCTTCTTTTTATCTAAAGAGAGATAGGGTGTAGAAAGATTAGCTTGAAACTCATTATAAATGACTGAAAATCCTTTTCATGTGGTGTAATAGAGATATATGGACACTTCAGTTTGCTGTTTTTATCTGTAGCTTTGTGTAACATCAATACCCAAATTGTGCTCTTCTGAGATCCTTCCTCTTTTGGAGGTGCACAGCAGAGCAAATGCCGCTGTGGCTTATTCGTAGCACCTTCATGATGACTGTTAGCTGTTGGGCAAAGGAGGGATAATCATGGATCTTACATCACATATGTTAAAGTGGGAAGACCGTTAAAATGTCTTTTATAGTATTTGGACAAATCAAGAGACTGCTTGTGCACTGTGGTTGAACAATTCTTAGTGTCGAATGCTGAATTGTCTTATCAGAAGAAATGGGAAAAGTTATATATTGTCCTTTAGAGGGAATCAGAGATTTAAATTGGCATTTATATGACACAGTTTCAAAAGATTTCTGCAACTGTTTAGGATAAAATCTAGCTGCAGTACAGAAGTTGACTTCTGTTGCCAGTAACGGTGGAGTATAATTGGTCAGGTAGTTTTATCAGTCAAGGGACTGATACCTTGGAAAATGCTGATCTGTTAAAACATAAATTTCTTTCCAGGTATGTACAGTTTTGGAAAAACTTTCAGGGGAAATACTTGAAAATTTTGATCAAACTAAAGAACAGTGGAAGCTACAAAAGAAACAATAGTGTGGGGGCCTGAACACTCAGCAGGAATAGGATACCTACATTTATGTCTTTGTTCTAATTCAGAACACGGACCTGTACCTTCTTACACCATTATTGCCAGTGAGAACTTTGGCCACAGGACTTCTACCTCATTTGTGGTGAATCTCCATGTTTCTGCAGTTTTCTAAAGGTGCTGCTTCTGTTCCTATAGGAACATGAATGTTTTTGACATGATAAACGTATTCTCTTTATAAGGTATTTTTTTTTCATTTTTCTCTAACATATGCATGTATATCAAAGCCAATTCCTCTCCATGGAAAGGGATGAATCAAAAAGTTGGTTAAATGCATGTATCCCCTTGTTGAGGGGGAGTGAAGGAAGCTGCAGCTCATGGAGAGGCCGTGCTGGAGCAGGCTCCTGGCAGGAGCTGATGTCTGTGGAGAGAAGCCCACACAGGATCAGGTTTTCTGGCAGTAACTGTGGCCTGTTGGCAACCCACACTGGAGCAATCTGTTCCTGATGGACTGTGACTCATGGAGGGGATGCATGTTGAAGCAGTTCTTGGAGAACTGCAGCCCATGGGAAGGACCCATGCTGGAGCAGTTAGTAAAGGACTGTAACCTGTGGGAGACACCCCATGCTGGAACTGTGTGGGTCTTTTCTGGAAAGGATTAGGGAGGCCAGACAGAAATGCAAGAGTATTCTTGTCCTTGTGAGGAAACTGTGAGTTCACTGTAATGGGTACTTTTGATCTGGAGAGCATTTGGACCTTCCCGTTGAATTAATGTGGCCCCAGTGAAGTTCTTTTTTTTCCCATTTGCAAATTGGCTGACTACTTGATTTAGCAGTGTACTGAATTTAATCTGTTGGGATTCCTCTTTTGTCTTTCACTCCTCTATGAACTCAAAATTTTCATGGGTTCCTGACCTCTTGAACTCATCTGGCTATCTTATGGTGCTGCACTAAGATTCATTAACAGCAAATACCATGCTCGCCATATTTTCTGTGCAGCTTGAATGGGGTGCCAGACAGCATTCAGAGGCAGATGTATATTATAATCTAGATCACATAATAAATGTGGGGGTTTGCCTGTAGACTGCCTGGAATCATGCCCTGTAAGTGACAAAAGGTACGTCTGTACAGTGCAATCCCTTATGAAAAGACTTGGCCTCTTTCTGCAGCAGAAGCAATGTATGTACTGTTTTACAAATGCTCAAGTCATATCAAAGTTAGGGTATACATTTAGGTTTGGCAGGCGTTCTTTCTAGGACATGGTCTGCATGTACATTTTCCCCTGGGATTTTCAATGTTTGAATAAATATGACAACTGAATTCAAAAGGCAATAATGTGTATTGTTTTGTGCAGGCATGTGTATGAAAAAATATTATGATTATTGCATAGCAACTAATGTACTAGCAATATGTTCCTTGCGGATGTACTCTTCATATCGGTGTCAGCTCCTGAACACTCCCTTTTCCATAGTTCAGTCATGCAAAAACATATGACTTATACAGTGTTGGTCTGGTGCTGTTAGCTAAGACTGTTGCATTCCCCAGTTATTAGACATTTTATAATGAATTGCTATGGCATAATCAACATGAAAATGTTCAGCCTCATGCCAGCAGTCAGAAGTCAGATCAGGAGTTTGAAATTTCTCTTGTGCTGCCTATGGGGAAATGCAATTTTGCATATGGCACAGAAGATCTGAGTTAAGTGTCAGTGTCTAATTGTTGTTAAATGAAAGCAGGCAGCCAGATGCAATGAGAGGCAAGCCTAAAATCATGTGTATGCATCTTTCCCAAATAATGGTCATAGTTACAGTTTCTACATTTTGCATTTGCAATACATAAAGAAAATTCCCATTTTCAAGCACTTTGATAGTGGTGGGGTAGTTGGGCTTTCATTCTGAAAGCCACTGTCTCCAGCTTTTACCACCCTGAGCTATTGGCCCATACATGTCTGAAATCCCTTTTTCTGGTCTTCTGAGGAGACACACGAACTAATGGGCAGGCTTAAACATGTTTTGTCACCATAGATGCAAGTGGCTAGTCAGAAAGATTATAGCTTTGCCACACCAGAAAACACAGTGTTGCAGTGAAGCAGAGATCTGTTTTCTGTTTGTTCTCCTAAAAGACCTTGGAAAATCCAACTTTGCATAGACCAGGTAAAAGTCTGGGCTTGGTTCCAGACTTTTTTTCTGTAACAGAATAGCGTGAGTATTTCTCTCAGATGAGCAGCAGAGGCGTGTAAGATAGGACCAAGGGTGTAGTGTCTTCCTTCTGTGTAGAGAACACTCAGTTTTTAACTCTGCCTTACATTTTAGAACTTTTGTACCTATTACATAAAATCATTGTCAGAAAGTTATGCAAATGGGGTAATGACAAACACTCATTACCATATGGTGCCATTTTCATAGTGAAATCAGAAAGCATTTTCTTTCTTTCATCTTGTTTGTAAACTTTGCCAGGATGATTCTTGTTCCTACAAAAATAAATACTTTCCCTATTGCATGCAGTCAAATCAACCAAGACATTTGTCTATATTTTCTGCTATTTCCTTCCTCATTTTTACATCAAACACTTTTTAGATACATTTGAGGTGTAGAATGTTTTTAGTTAATGTTAATTAGCTTTACGTGTTGAGCTGAAGCAAATCAAAAGATAATTTTTCTAAGTCTTTGTTTCTACACTATCTCTCATTTGTGTAATCACTCCCTGGCTAGACCTTCCATGTTCTGGGACAGAGTAATAATGACATGAATAAGGAAAAAGCCATGTTAACAGTGTTGAAATTTTAGCCATTTTAGAAAAAATGAAACATGGGAGAAAGTCAGTTCACATGTCTTTTCTGAAGTAATTAATTCTGAGATATATATTTTGTTTTCGTTCCCAGACTCTGCTGTCCACTATAAGGCATTTTGTGTTTGAATAAGCTCAGATCTGTGGGGTCTTCTGAATGTTAGAGTACTGCTTTTGGACAGTTTTATGAGTTTATAAACATTCATTTTTGGTCATGTATTCTTGTCCTTTTTGAAACTATAGATCTGTACTACATTGTTCTGTGCTTAATAAAAAAAATTATTTCAGAAGGAGCTCTGGGAGAAAAAGCAAAAGATAAAGTTTCAAAGTTTAACTGTAAAGGACAATGTTAATTTATATAACTATTTCTCTCTTCTCATGACAAGTAATAATACCTACCATGAGAAGGATGAAAGATTACTCAGAAATCATGATTTGTTTACCTGTTGATTGAAAGAAAATTGGTTATTAAGTACGCAGTTGTCCATTGGAAGTGTTCCTAACTGTGGAATGTGTAGGCAAAATCATAGGGTGGAAAGAATAATTGTTTTAAATACTCACAGCACACAGTCTGAAAGAATGTTAGGCCATTTGGGAATATTAAATCCCTTCGTGGGCTAGCAGTCCTGCTGTGCATAAGTGCTTATTTTTAAAAATAGGCACTTGTATGGCACAGCTGGACATGAAGAGGAAAAAAGACTTTCAAGTTCTAAACAACCTAAAATTTCTTTCCTGTGATTTTGTGAATATGTATTTTTTTGTGTGATGGATTTTGTGTGATTTTTGATGTAGCTCCATCACTTGAAAAACTGCAGCATGAATGGGTTTTATAGTAACTTGATATTATTTTCTCCCATTATTGGGGTTAGAAGTATTTTATAAAAAGAAACTATCATAGCTGATTAAAATGTGCTAGGGATCATACTGAGGATAAAGAACATATTTTCTTTCAATTTTTTCCAGATTTTATTCTGTGAAGGGTACATAATGACTAGCTCTTAGATGATGAAGTTACTGCTTGATACTGTTTGTCACTGTGCCACAGGATTTGATGGGCTTTGGACATCTAAATTGTCTCTCTGAGATGAACATTAGGTCTTGATGAGCTACTTTTTTGTTTGTTGAGTAGAACTAGTATTCTGAAAAGGAGGCACTCATTTTAGTATCTTTTGTTTTTTATTGTGACTTTTTTAGTGTGAGGGGTAAGTCTCTAACAGCATCTAGAATGATCAGAAAAACAACTGCTTTTAGTTCCTAGAGGATGTTATATCAGATCTTTAGATCTGCATGAAAAAGATGTGCTTACACACGTATGTATGTTGACAGCACTGCTGACATAGCCTGAGCACACTAGAATTTCATCACCATCCTTGCAGCCAACAGTGCTGCTTTTAAACATCTTCTGAAAGTTGTAACACCTCATTTCTTTAAGCAGCATCTTCACTATTTACACATTCTCACAGTGCTGTGGCTGTTAAAAGTGATTTCTTCCTGGCATTGACCAGACTTAAAATTCAGTCATGCAGCACAGCTTTGCTTCTTGTCCCTTATGTCACTGCCCAGCATATGTCAACTCAACCAGTTCCATTAAGCACAAATAAGTAAGTATGTGAACTGCATTATGCATGTTTATTTTAGAGAATATACAGAATATACTCACATCTTCCTGCATAGCCCGTCAATAATTCCAGAAATATATTATCCTTTTGTTGTGGTTTAAGCCAGCAGACAGCTGCATGCCACACAGTTTCTCACTCACTCCTCCACCCTGCTCAGTGGGATGGGGGAGAGAACCAGAAAAAAAGTAAAACCTGTGCGTTGAGATAAAGACAGTTTAATAAAACAGCAGGGGAAAAAAATTAATAATGGTAAGAGAATATGCAGAATATACAAAGCAAGTAATGCACAATGCAATTGCTCATCACCCACTGACCAATGCCCATCCCATCCTCGAGCAGTGGTCGCTACCTCCAGCCAACTCTACCCCAGTTTATAAACTGAGCTTGATGTCATATGGTATGGAATACCTCTTCAGCCAGTTTGGCCATGCTCCCTCCCAGCTTCTTGTGCACTGGGCAAAGCATGGGAAGCTGAAAAGGCCTTGACTGGTGTAAGCACTGCTTAGCAACAATTAAACCATCAGTGTGTTATCAATATTCTTCTCATACTAAATCCAAATCACAAAGCTATGCCAGCTACTAGGAAGAAAATTAACACTATCCCAGCCAAAATAAGGACACCTTTCTACTGCAAAAATGCAGAATACTGCTCAGTTTTCGTCTACTCTGAATAATTCTGATGCCAAAGATGGAGGCATAGTAGAATATTTTAATTAATAGAACAAGTTTATCTTTCTAATTATTTCTTTATTGGGCCATTGTCACCATTAATCAAGAAATCTAAAGTAATCACATGTTTACTACGATTTTTGATGCCAGTGCTGATTGTATTTTATCCTTTGGGCCCTGTAGCCCAAAAGGTCTGCATTTGTTTTCTCACCAAGATGCTCCCCATTATTAGGTCTACCTGATGGATTTCCTTGCAATTTCATTCTGGACAAATCCCATTCTGCCACTTGCTGATATTCCTATCCCTGACCAGTTCTGTTCAGCCTTCCTACCTCAGAAGACATAATCTTCAGCAAATGTCAGTGCAGTGCAGCCGCTTTCTTTCTTTTGTCACGTTTCTTCTATGCCTTGATTTCATCCCCTGCTGTTAAACAGTCTTTCTCTCTCCCCTGGATGTTGAGCAACCACTCAACAGTTGCTTTCTTTTTCCTCCAAGTAAGTGTGGCCCAAACTTGTGGCCTCTATTACTCTGTCACTTGTGCCTGAAGATCAACTCTCAGAAATAAGCTTTCTGGCAAGCTCTGGTGCAAAAAATGACCTCTTTTGAGAATTCTTGATGTTTTCTTAACAGACATTAAAAATATATGGAGATGATTGCTCACTCTGACTCTAATAAAGAACAAATTAATGCAGTTATATATGCTTAACTTGGGGGATGAACAAGGAATGAGAAATGGAGCGCTAACTATTCATAGAACAAGAGGGATAGTTTTCAGTGTTGAAGGAAAAAACAAAAGGTGTATTTGGGACTTCTTTTGGAAAACATTGGCACCTTGTTAGAAGAACAGGTACACAAGTAGGAAAACTATTTCTAGAAACTATAAATGTTGAAATTTCTTAGAAATTGCCTAAAAATGTTGGAAGGAAGTAAATCAAAATTAAAGCTAGTTTTAGACAGAGAGCTTAGAGAATAAAATATTGGTTCAACCAGTAAGGGCTGCTGATCAGAGGCTTGGAAATCTTTCTAGCCTAAGTTAGGAAAGCTTCTAGTTTCATAAAACCACAGAAATCAGAGATGGAAAAGGACTCAAGTCATTTTGTTGCCTCCTACCAATAATCCCTAATATATTCCTGATTTTGACTGCTTTCTCACACCTAGTTGGAAAAGATTCAGCTGACAAAACTCTCATTGCTTCCCTTGGTGTGAGGGGGTTTAATTGATCTCATGGTGAGAAAATTACTTCTTAGGGTGCAGGAAGTAGTTCTTAAGAATGTGTCCTGGTAATTGACAGAGATTGCATAAAATCTCATTGAGAAAGCAAAGCTGCTTAATGTACTTTTGAAATTCAGTAGCCATGTTACATCTTTGCTTCAAATTCACCAGGAGCTGAAAGTTAGCATGTGAATTTTGCTGGCTCTGCTGTCTTGTGCAGTCTCTAATATGTGCCATCTTACTCTGCAATCATAACGTTTCATTTTGCAGGAGGGCAGTGGCAACATGCTGTGAAGGTGCACAGGTATATATCCTTCCATTTAGATTTCTGGCAGGGACTAGACAGCTGCATGCTGCTAGATGTAGAACTTAACTAGACTCATGTAAGAGTCTATAAATAAAAAAATATCACACTGCAAATCAGATTCAATCCTTTATATAAAACTCCTACAGAATTTAATGGGGAGGAGGCCATGGGAAGCAAACCCATCTCAACTCAGAGAATTTTTACTGAATGCAATGTATTGCAGTTTATTAACATAAACTTCTAATCACTGATTCAGGTATTAAGAAAAAGAAAACAACAAAAAAAAATTAAAGAAACAAAGGGAGACAATTTTCCTCCCTCTTTCCCAGGCTCAGCCTTTGTCAAACACCTCCCCTCTCCCCTCCCTAGTCTCACCTTCCCTTGTTTTCACTGTGTGTTACACTCATCCATCCCAATCCTTTTGGTGTGGCAATGGGCAGCCTGGAAGGCTAGAGTTGTGTGAGTTTGTGTATGACACTTCTTGCTTGCTACTCATTTTCCTCTGCTCCTGAAAGAGTCATCCATGGGCTGCAGTTCCTCTGTGGGTGTCCGTGCCCTGGCATGGGGTGGCCTAGGCTGCAGTCCTTCAGAAATGTCCCTGAGCGATACTGCTGTCCTGGAGTGTCTCCTTTCAAACATGTGTCTCCACCTCTGTCCTCAGCAATGTCTCATTCCATGTGCCTCCTCCCCTACTTTTGCCCCTTGCAGCTTCAACTTTTTCTTAAATGTGTGAGCTGGGATGTGAGCAGGGGCTCCCCTGCCTGGCTGAAGGGTTTTTTTGTGGGCAATGGGGTTTTCACAGTGGCCTCAGAGATATCTGGAAACATCTGTGACTTGCACTGGGCAGTTCCTGGCCACATTCCAGTCAGAGCACCTTGCAGTTCCTTGTGTGGCTGTCCTATGTAGTAGGCGGTAGGACTCTGTAGAAATTGTGACGAGGCTGGCATAATACTTCTTTTGTGGAGCTTCCAGTCCCATAGATCAGTTTGAAAATTATCCTGAAGAAAATATTCTCCATTAAAGATCCTGGTTAGCTATTCCCTACACACACATGCTTTTAGGCACGTGGGAAGATGCATGCCCACGTGTGAAGAGGCTGGAGAACTTGAGGAGCATTGTTTCTATTTTTCCTCCTCTCCCTATGCATATCGGTGCACTAGTCTGAGAAGAAATACCATGATACAGGCAAAGAACACAGTATTGGGATCCCCAGGGCAGTTGCTTCTGCTTTAAAGCAGCACTGTCTCTAGGAAATGTGTGAGGTTGCAGACACTGAGAAGTATTCTCCATTTCTAAGGTGGTATTCAGTACAGCTGCATGGGAAGCACAGGATTTGTATATGGAAATAGTAGGTTAAATACACACCCTTCTGCACCTTTATCAGGAATACCACAAGGACTTAATGTAGAAGTTCCTGCTCCATTGAAGGTACACTACTTCACATTATATACTTTTAGCATTAGGAGACATGGAATTCCAGTTCATATTTGTAGTTGAACTGCTCTCAGAGGGCCAATGTTTGGTGCTGTCAAGTTAATTTACTCTAATAAGTCGCTCTGGAAACCTGATCACTCCTTACATTTCAGACTTTCTCCCCTTTTTTTAAGTGACTCATTCAGAGGCTTCCTTGATGCTTCAAAGATCATGCCGCTGAAGAGGGAGTCTTTCTCTTAAACTACTGTCCATGTCAATAAGACTCCTAAGCTTGCACTTTGTCTTACTCAGAGACTGGATCACACATTATGACTTATGTGTAGTTAGCTGAATCTCAGTCTGCTAGTTGAAGAATAGTCATTATGATTTTGATTTATTTTTAATGGCATTAAAACCATTTTCAATTAAAAGAAAAAATAGGGTTTACTTTGTTTTCTAATGAAAGTAATGGCTATGATTTTACAGCTGAAATGTGATCTCCCAAACCTCACTGGTCCTCTTGTTAAGCAGCACACTGAAAATTATAGACCTGTTAAAAGGGTTAGCAAGAATCAGTTCATATGTACTTTAGACACCTACAGTAGTGCAGAGACTGTGGATAAATATGACAATTCTAATGAGATTATATGAAAAGCTGCATTACCCTCCCAGCCAATTGATAACCAGCTAATTTGTATTGTCGAAATGCTTGTAGGACTTGGTACCATGTAATCTGTTTTCCTTTGGGAAATGTGTTTCATACAGTGTGATGCCAGATACATACAAGTGACTGTGCCTGCCTGAAAATAATGCTGACCAAGAGCTGCAGCATATTCATAACACAATAACATGTGAATCCAATGAATCTTCAGGGATTTCAGTAGAGGACTGGTCATTCTTTTTTAAGATGTTCAAAAGCAGGCAGCAGAATCTCCCTGTTAAATGAATTTCTATGCATTTTTGTGAAATGACATATTGTAAAATAGAACAGTTGTGCTTCTGCAATATCATGCTTTGAATATAAATGTCTGCTGAGGTAATATGTACTGATTAGGTAGGATCTACCTATGCCTCTCAACAGTTCTTCATTACGATAAGACTAAAACAGTAGGATTGTGATCAGCAGGATGCTGTTCTGACATTTCAAGCATTACACTGTGCCTTCTTTAACCGATATCAGCAGCAAATACCAGCTGGCCCTACTGGGGACTGTGCTTCAGTGACAAGACATAACTCTGGCCAGTGTTACTCGCTGGGGAAGAGCACAGCCCTACAGAATGCTAATAGTCTTTGATTCCCTTTTCTAAGCACCAACACACCTGTTGTCAGTTTCTGTATGGTAAAGCTTGACAGATGCCTTGATCCGAGTTTTGTTAGCCTTTTGAGAAATTTATTCATAAGATAAGCTAGTCACTAGAGTTTTGTCATGGTGCCAGCTGCTGGGGCTTCATAGTGCATCTCAGCGCTATCAAGTGCCAGAGCAAACCATCTAGCACATGAGAGAAAATGCAAGCTATATATATGATCATATGAATGATCCTTATTCTTAGGAGCCTTTTTTTAAACTCTTCTTGCTTTACTTTGAATCATATTTGAGCAGTTTCAAAGCTCCAACATGTATAACAGCTGAAGAACAGTAGAAAAGGACATATTTTTGACTCTCTGGAAAACCAGTGCCTAAAATCACACAATTGATGATAGACTGAGTTTTTTACTACTCATCAGGGCATCCTCAGATGTGTAATAAAAACTGTTTGTAAAAGCAGCATACAAGTAGCTACATGCTGTATATAGCTTTCCTGATTTCCTATAAAGCTTCCCTAGTTTTCCTGAATCATAGATGGACTCATTTGGTGCAGTGAGTTTTTGCAGTGCTCTTTTGCTGGGTCACTGAATTTCTGACTGTTTTTATTTCATTGAGTGGCATTATTGGTATCATTTGGGTTCCCTCACTCTTTTACAATAGCAGCTGTTAACTACCATCAGTGACTTCTCATCAAAGGAAGTCTTTTTTTGGATGATGTGATGAATGAATTACTTTGAGTCAGGCCTGAATGACAGCTTGTAATTTGAGGGGGACTTAACAACCATTTCCACTTTATAATGATTCTATTAGAGCTGTATAGTCATTTTGTATAAATTGGATTTGACTCTTCTCCAGAATTTCTCTATGCCTGATCTGGTTTTCTTGTCCTAAAACAAAAAAACCCCAAATGGTAGTATCTCCAGCATGTTAAAGTTCTTCTGCTTTTGTTCAGAACTCCAAGAATTAGTTAAGGATTAGAACTTTCAGCATTTCTTCATTTCTGTCTTTTGAGACCTCTAATAACATAATGTTCATTGTTTTCTGTCTTAAGTCTTCAGTACACGTGTTTTGCTGTTCCAGGCTAATACAAAAACAAGAGTAGCCTTTAACAGCTTTTATTTTTCCACATTTCTCCAGCCTGTTTCCTTTTCAGTACATTGCAGCTAGAAGTAAACTGGAGAAGAAATGAGGTGTAAGAACTGTGAGAAGGAGTTGTAGAAATCGATCTCTCCAGAATGGCAGGAAGACAGAAAAAGCCAAGTGAAGAAATGAAAGACCAGAAATCTGCAACACCCGAAAAATGAATATGTACTGGGGACGGAGCTGATCGCAAGCCAGACCGTTTGATTTCCCCTTTCCTTTTGACAGTTTAGTCACTATCAGCAGTTAGGAGCCTTTGCCCGTGCTGGCATCAAGCAGGACCAGACTACAGTTTTCCTGCCAAGGCACTGAATTTATGTAACAGAATAAGCATGGTGTGCGGACAAAAAGACTGCAGTCTCCCAAGTGATTAATTTATAGTTCTGTCTGACCTGTCTGTCTGTCCTTCGGTAATTAAGAGTTTCTTTTCTTGCATTACCTTTCTTTCAGCAGTTTAAAAAAAGCTATTAGTTTATGCTTGTTAACGTGGAACCCATATTGTTTAGATGGACACATACTTTGTTATTTATCCCTTTAACTTCTTTCTTGACGATCTGTTGGACTTTGCTGAATTTGTGAAACACAATCACATCTCAAAAGCTGCAACAACCTAACCAAGGAGCCTAAACTGACAAACTCAATATTCACTTTTGTATATCACACTTCAGTGTGAAAAGGGACAAAACCTTCCTGTACCACCCTCATCATGTACATATGTGGAGAGTTGTGCAAGCTTTCCAAAAGAATAAGAAATCCTTCTGGCTGTTGCAGCAACTTGTAATGTTTGGCTTACCATTTAATGCAAAGGAAAAAGAGGTCACAATGTTCATGTTCATATTTCATTGAAAATACAGTGTAGTCAAAAAAAGAAATTTCCATTGGTGTCAAGAGAGTCCCTAGTAAGTAGCTAGAATCATGTGAGGTGCTGGCTGTCAGGTCATCTTTCAGTCCCATAGGATCATACTCAGATGGCAGTAGTTAGAGCAGCCCCAAAAAGGTATTAAGAGAATTTGCGTTGTGAGGTATCATGAGGTTGAAAGAAAAGAAAGAGAAACTGTCCTATCAAGGACCATATTGGAAATATCTTCACTGCCTGATTTTCACGTTTCTTCTTTCTACTTGTACTAATAATATAGACTGGAAGATACACGACGACAAATTATTAAAATTCCGGGCTTTAGAAATGATTGCTTATGACCTATTTGGTCTGTTTGAGTTTTACTGATGCACAACATTTGTTTTTCTTCTTTAGAAATGCTTTAAATGGAAAAAAATCCTCACTGGCAACAGCTATCAGTAAGAAGTAGAAGTTCTTCTGGAAGGTCTTTTCTTTAGCTCAGTTAAATGGGAATAATTTAAGGCATAGGAACTTCCTCTCCCCTGTAATCGCCTCAGCAATTGTGCAGGTGCAAGCTTTTGTGAGGCTCACTGACGTGATTCTCATTAACAGTAATCTCTTCTCTTTGTTTGTGTTTTGTGGTACATATTTTACCCAGATAATTTTAATGACACAGCAGAATATATTATTTTATAGCCAAACTCAGGGACTGGTGAAGTGAAGCTCTGGTGAACTGGGAGGAAATTTCTTGAACTGGCTTTGCTGTTAAAACTTGCATCCCTTGAAAATACATTCTCCCTGACTCTTCATTATACTTTCAATCCTGTGTGTTAAGGGATGTTATGAGCAGCCACCTTCTCCAGCAGCCCTGGCCTAGGACCCCCTCCTGCCTAGCTGCTGAAGCCCAGGCCGGTGTGCTATGCAGACCCAGACATGCACACACATGCACAGACAAACATACATGCACAGACAAACATGCATGCACACCCAAACACAGACACACAGACATGCACACAGAGGACGCAGACATGGCCGGTCACGCGCGCTGCCACAGAGGAGGCGCAGCCTCCGGCCGCAGCCCCGTAGGGGGCTCACACAAACACAGGGGCGGACAGCCCGGCACCCT
>BOSO01028885.1:0-18536 GCA_018403395.1 Gorsachius goisagi
GGTAATTCCCGGGGTCTCCCTTTCTACCCTTTTTGAAAAAGGGCACAATGTTTCCCTTTCTCCAGTCACCAGGGACTTCACCCGACTGCCATGACTTCTGTGAGTTAACTGCACCTCAAACTACCGCAGCAAACAGCCAGCCCCTCTGGCTGGAGCACAGCCCAAAGGCACGGGCAGGGGTCAGAGGATCCCTTCCCACAGAGCTGAAGCCATGATTTGTAGAGTTCAAGCTCCTTTTGAGGGCCAGGGCGTTATGGCAATCTAATTTGTAGCTTCGTCTGTTCTAAGTATCTGTCACTGTACTTGAAGAGATGGGCGCAGGGAAGGGACCGACGATGATCATGTTCAAGAACATAATCTTGAAACACCAGCCAGAGTACCTCAGCAGCAGGAGGGAAGGCCTCAGAGCATGCAGGAGGGGGAAGCCTACAGAGAAGAAAGGTGTTTCAAGGCACAGGCTTTACACTCTGGAGATGCAGGTTCCAATCCCCACTCCCCAGCAGAAGTCCTTCATGAACCCACAAAGTCAAGAGTGCCTGTTTCTCCCCAGGAGATACTATCACCTCCTGGGTTCAGAGACGTGCTATGAAGAAAATTACCTGAAATGCTGAGAACTACAGAAAAATCTTAGTAACAAGGACCCACGTAGTCATCCCAAAAGATACCCCAGGACCATAGCACGCAGGCAGCTGCTGCATCTGAAGGCTTGCGAGGAGCAGCTGGATTCTTGAGGTGGTTCTGACAAGCAAAGCCAGAGATAACGAACCTGCAGCTTCCCTCACATAAAGAACCCCCAGCCACCCCAACTCACTGCCCACGTTCCTGCAGACAGCACACCACCGCTGTGGGACTGGCGTGCCCACGTTAAGGGCAACAGTAAAGAGGTCTCACTAAAACTCACAAAGTTGCCATTAAGATCACGCTGTAATGCTCTTCCAAACAGCATTGGCCTCTTTCTCCAGGCTCTGTAAGCACACATTCATGTGGAACAGAAACTTGACAAGGGGAAAGACAAGCAGGGTCAGGCTAGGTGACCACCATCTCCTTTCTGGCTGCCTGCTATACAAACACTATCAGACACGCAACTGATGTTTCCTGCTTTCCTCCCTCCTTCCTCTCCAAAGGCGCACTGAGCACAACGCACGCTCAGCAGGCATAGGAGGTCTGCACGCTGCTTCTTCTCACTAGAAAAGAGAGCAGCAAAGTTTACCATGTGGCACACAATTGTTATTTTTGTTTGAAGACTAGACAACAGCTCAGGAAGCTTAGAAAGCAGCACTCTCACTGCTAACAAGTGTGTCAGGAGACCTCACTCTCCCCTGTTGCACAAGTTCAGGTCGGACAGTACATGCCTATGTGAGATCAGATGACCTTTAACAACATTTTGTGCAATATTAGGTTGCTACTGAAACCCACTGGTTTCCCTATATTTACCCAGAGGCCAGGCAGCTTGGTTACCCGATAGAGAAATCAATCTACCCATGAACTAAGACGCCTGACAAGACCTGATAAAGTTTGATTCTTCTGCCCAAAGCAATCAGGCATTTACCCCATGTGCTCCTCAGCAGCACCGTATTTACTGTCAGGGGGGAGAGGGAATAATTTAAGGAACAGCTGAATACCTTCTCCTTCACTGCACAAACACCTCAGGTCAAAACTTCAGCCTTGGCATCTTGGAGGGAAAGTTCAGCAAGGGCAGGACTTCGATCTGTCCCTGTAACATCAGCGTCCTTCATTGGGTTTGTGTGTTACCTTGTTTCACTGTTTTCTTTCTAACCACCGCTTCACTTTGTGTACAAGGGCTTTTTGCAGCCCTATGATTTAAAGAAACCTAGAGTATATTTTCTCAGTAAAATAAGGGCAAGAAAAATGTTACTCTGTGGTAAAACAAACTTCTGCCATACTGAAGTAACGGCCGGCACTGCCTGATGGCTAGACACATTCAACCCATCTCTGAGCATACCGACATCCCCATGGAATTCCTCCTAGTATCTTTCGGTAATCAGGGAGATTACTGAAAGTTGGGCGGTTTTCATTTCTTCAACTTCCAGGATTTTTCCATGAAGTAGGAATAAACCTTTCTGACAGCTCTGACTCAGAGTGAAAGGTGGAAGATGTGAAAAGTTTGAAAGGCTTGAGAATAAAACTAGAGAACACACCTGCAAATGACATCAACTTCATAGCTATTGAAGTAGACTAAAAAAAGTGACAGCACAAGAAAATCATACATTGTAGGAACCCACAAATCAGGAGAACTTGACTGACAGCTTAGTAACACAGAATAACAGACTAGAATTACTGGTAAAACATTTAAATATATTTAAATTAATTCCTCCATTCCCGAGAAAGCGATTATGTTGACGCTGGAAGTACCTAAGATTTCAATCTGTTTTGAAACATCAAGCTGCCAATATTTTCATATTTTTTGCAATACGACCATTAAGGAGAATTAAAACACAACATCACTAAATGACTGCCAGTACATCATCCACACAGGAGAGAGATTAAAGCTGCTTTGACAACTGCAGCCTCACCCAGCTGCAGGAGAACGTTGCTCATGATAAACAGCCTGCTCCTGAGCAGCACTCAAGGACAGCAGCTCAGAAGAGAAAGGGTACAGACAGCTTTAACACAGTGTAAAGGCTCATCACAGCACATTTGGACAGCCTTTGGACAGCCATAAGCACAAGTTGCCAAGTGGTTAAAACGGGATTACTAAACCCAGCGGAATTCAGGTCTTGCTATTTCTCCTTAGACAAAGAGACCAAATACCTGCATTGTGGTCTGTCCTTAACTGAGTAGTCTTGTCCTGTCCCATCCCTTCTTCCATCCTCACAGACGCACAGAGCAGCCCAAAACCCATGCCATGGGGCTAGGAGGAGAAGTTGGGGGATTTGAAATTGTTCAGCATCTGCAAGTCAGATGAGACTGGAGAGTCAAAAGAGAGACATTTGACATCCACATGGAAAACTACGAGTTTCAGACACAATTCAGGGAGTATGTTGGAGAAGCTGAAAGATGCTAAAATCATGCCTATAAAGGCACATGCATTTTTTGCACAATCTCAGCATGTGATCAAAGACAAGCTCTTCCAGGTGGCAAAGTGCTCTCTTCCTTCTGTTTGTGACTTTCCATGTTCTACCTGATCTGGGAATTGTATTATTAGCTCTTCAAGATTCTGAAAATTCTCAGAGATTAATATCTAGGGCTGAGGCAGTTGTTTTCTGAAATTTATCTAGCCAAGGGAAGACTTATTTCTTCTGTCTGAATATCACTCTTTTAAATTCAGTTTATTAGCCTTAATTTAACTGATATAAAGTCATAATGGCTCAATTAAAACCAGCCAGACATGTTGGGTTCTTTCCTGTGCATATGTAGCCCATGGAAGAAATAAAGAGAGTAATTTAATAATGGCCAAAGAATTTGTTTGTATTCAACACAAGAAGAATTCATCAGACTAAAGTAAGTTTGAACCAAGTCACTCTGAGAATGTAGACCAACAGAAAGTTAAATTAGCTCCAGTGGGAACTAACTTCACATGCATTATTTTTCAGGATGCTTTTAACAGTCAATAAAGCTCTTGAAATACTTTAAACACAACCAAAGACTGGCTGCAAAGTACCTAAATCAATTTAAGGGCAGAGGTTTGTTTGCCCTGGGAATTGCTAAATAGAAACACAGGCACCATTTGGTGGTACAAGTAACAACACCCTCCCCAGCCCAACGCACACATCCAGCCCAGGCGTCTGGCTCACAGTTCTCCCCCAGCAGCACCTATACATACACCAGGGAATCCTGCTCTGCTCAGCACCCTTTTTTCAGCAGGCAGCTCTACACTTCAGAGCACGTGGAAAAGTGCCCTCTGTTAGCCAAGAGCACAGCCTGGCAGGAGACCGGTTTAGTGGTTTGCCCAGCGTAATTCAGCTTTCTACTCCATTCTTCCCCAAAGTCCAAGGGGAAAGCTGTAATTTCTGCTCACTTTGGTAAGTCCAGGGCAAAGGACAATCTTTTGTTTCCCTGTTTATTAGGCAAACCAGGTACAAACCCCAAAGGTTAGCCATGGGCCATATGCACACTGTCATTACATCTTTAATTAAAATCCTTACAGCACTGCACACAGCATACGTATCAGGGCCTCGGGTGCCACTGTGCACCCTGCCCGCGCACAGCTGAGCAGAGATCCTTGGAGCAGCTGTGCCAATCCCACGCAGGTTTTGGAACCAGAAAGCCACAATTTTGATTTCTTACAAAAGATCCCAGAGATTACACGTTTCGGGAGGGGCACAATGGCTTTGATAAATACACCTCAAAGGTGATTCCTGAAGTTTGCAGATCACTGACTGTGGCTTATTTTAATATAACAATCAAAGAAGCGTGATGACAGGCAATTTCAATAGCAAGGCATTAATGTACCCTGTAGATGAAAGAGACCATCCTGCAGCAACAACTGCAGATGTTAAACCTCGGCCACAGCAGCTGAATTGCTGCCGAACTGCTCTGCTCAGTCTCCTTTGCTCAGTTTGCATCTTCAGCTGCAAGTAGGTTCTTAGAAGACGAGTAGCTGCATTGGCAAGCAGACAAGAGGAGCTAGCAAATTATAAGCTTGCCTGCTTGCTTGTCCTATAGCAGCAAATCATGAAGTGGCTGATGACCAGTTAGTCTGAGTTCAGAGAATTTGCAGCAGAAAAGAGCTGTGGAAACTCTTTACTAAATAAAATCAATGAAATACTCTCATGCTAAGTCTGTGTTTCATTTTACCCAAGGAAATCATCTTGATAATTCCCAATTCATCAGCAGGATCAGAGTGACATCCCAAATTCCCATTTGAACTCTTGTCACCTGTGATGTCATAGTTTGGACACATGAGTCTGTCCAGCAATACCTATGTGCTAAAATGGAGTTATAAAATACAAATGATGAGGGCTTGTTTCAGTAGCTTATAGCATGGATACACCACGTATGACAAGAAACGTGGGTGAGTTACAGGAGGGCAGACCACTCAACAAGCATGTGGCAAGTGAAATCCTTTGATACAGATTTCCACAGGGTGTTCGGCAAGCTCTCTTACCAAAAGTGCTTTACAAAGCTATCATGAGAGAATGGAGAAGCTTTTCTACATTAATAAATCGTCATTGGAAAGCTAAGGAGTCAGAACCCACAGTTTTCACAACAGAGAGAGGTCACCAGCAGAATACACAGCGCTGGGGCCATGCTAATCGCTGTATTCATAAAAAGCTGAAAAGAAGGTGAACAGTGAAATGCAAAGTTCACAGCTATCACCCAGGGAAATACAGAGGAGGATTGACTATAAAGAGCTACAGGACTTTATTTCATTAAGCAATGGGGTGAGAGATCCAGATTACTTCTGTTTACACTGACTGACAAAATGATGCATTGGGAAAACACAATCCTAATAGCTTTACGAAGTGTTAGCTTAATGTACGCTGGTTATTAAGAAAAAGCAAATTCAGCACTGGGAATTAATCAGAAAAGAACAAAACAGTATTATGCCAAGACATAAATGAGGTGAGGGATTTACATAAACAATTGTGCATGCAGTTTTTCAACTCATGACCCATTCCTGCAGAGAAACACGAAACAGAAGTATGTATGGAGAATTTCTTTTTACCCCACGAGTGTGTCTCTCTCCCGTGTACTCAAGAACTATGACATTCTCTGAAGTAGAAGATTGGAGCCATAACTGGAAAGCACATTATCGTTTGAACATGCTTTCAGAAGTTGTAACTGAGGGAACAAATGGGATAACGAGATTATTTAAATTACAAGTAGATAATCACCAGGTACGATGCATCTCTTTAAGGGAAATGGTTCTACAGCTCAGATTAAATTCTGCCTAATTCATTCCAACAGACCAAACCATAAGAACCACTTACCTTGAAAAATTTGGGCTATCCAAGCAACTGGGAACAGCAGGTGTCTGCTCAGTAAAGACTTAATACAAAAGTCATTAAGAAAAAGAACCAAACAGGCATTTTTTTCCTTCAGCTCTTGCACAGGTGGGACAGGTCTGTCTGGCAAGTTCTGGCTCCAGCTCCTTTGATGGGTTCAAGTACCAGCAGGCCATGGCTAGTAACAGAGACCCAAAAATGGGAATCTCAAAGCATACCCATTTAGTGCTGCGTGGTACCTGTTGGAGAAATCTTTTGTTTCACATTAACCATACGGGGAACTTAAGTTCAGCACAGTCCATCAGCTATCCCATGGTAATTGACTCTGCAGTCTTTTTGGGTGTATGCTCACAGTGCAACTTACTTCTCAGTTGCTTCGTGCCCTTGTGTGACGGCAGCATGAACCCAGCCAGGGGCACCACCTCAGCTCTTCGGCGGTATGCTCAGACCTCCCATCTATCCTGGCCTTTGTAGAGGTGCCCTTATCCTGACAATGCACCTCATCCACAGGGTAACAACTACCAACCATCCCAAGACTGTCGCTTATGAACTGCTCTGCATACAAAATCGTTCCATTTGCCGATAGATGGCAAATGGTGCTAACAAATAAATTACCTGCTGCCTGCTAAGAGAAACTGGTGATGACCCCATCTCAGAAACTTAACAGTTTTTTCTTAAGGAATTATTACTTGAAAAACACCACTAAAGAGGCAGTAAGTGATATTACTAAATTCATTCTGTTGTCATCATTAGGGGAGTCAACTTTCCTGTTCTGTGCTAATTAGATCAGTTTGCAGAAGCTCAGAAAGAAGAATATTAACCAAAGTGTACCTGGAGCATCCCAGGAACAGATGGAGACAGCCAGAAGGGATTTCCGAGTACTCATTGCCTATGAAATTTTGGAAACCTCTTAAACCAGTCATTCAAGTTAGGTCAAGATATATGGGTTTAATCCTTCCACTCCCTCTAGCAAAGTACAAAGCACTTTGTCAGGGCTCTTTCAACTGAGGCCAAATCAGCAGGTTTGTCTGTTTTGCTAATGCAGTAATGCTGATTTTCTGTGCCTCCTGACAGAAGGTAAAACTTCCCCTCACATGTGATTCTGCTCCCCATTCAAAGTCAGTGTACTGATAAATATGAAATTTAGATTCTCGGACGTTTTTCTGTTAATAGGTGCCATGGGTTTAAAAATATCTTGTTGGGCCAGTATCACACCAATTTACAGTATAAAAAGTAATGTCCTCTGTGACAAAAAAAAAAAACTTCCTCTGTCCCGTAATTACTCGAATGACACCTGCCAGAGTAAGCACATCCCTGGTTCACACCTTCTGTGATTACCACTATCTGAAGTTTGTAAGCCTACCAGAAAGATCATTGTTTATCCTAGATTAAAACCAGAATTAAATGCTATAAGCATAGTGCACTCAATATGATTGACTGTCTTGCACCACATTGCCTTGGAGACCAGCAGACAAAAATCAGAGACAGATGACCCATAGTCCTCTTCCTTGGAGGAAAGATCCCCCTCTCCTCTACTAGCCAGAGAGTATTTGCCAAGAAAGCTCCAAAAAGAAAAAAAAAAATAAAAAAATCAGACTTTACCTGCAAATTCTCCTCTTTCTTACCTAGAAATAAAAGAATAGGACTGAGACCTCCATTTCCTTTCACAAAAGTTGTCATAGTTAGGGACTGAGGTCAGACTGTGCTGAGAACATGCATGATGGGACATGAGTATGTGCTACGGCAATGACACGACTTGCATGCATCAGCCTCACAAAGCAACTGCACTGCAGGGGTCCACCCTCCCCTGCTTACACTTGGCCAAAGCACAGCACAGAGGCTGCACCTCAACTAGTGAGGCCCATGTATCTGCTACTGCAGGCCCCCAGGTCATGTTTTTCCTGCCCAGTGATAACATTGAGAGCAGTGTTTGCAGCTCACTATTACACCACGCAAACACCTCCACAATGATGCAGCAATCTTTAATGTGCATTTAAAGGCTTCTACTGGAGGTACTCTAAAAGCAGTGAAGGAACTCTTCAGAGCAGCAAAGCAATCACTACCAATGAAAGCATATACTATCGTTAACAGACTTACTTACAGTATTTAGCTAAATGAGTGGTCAACACAAAACATCCCTCAAAAAAAGGAATCTTTAACTCGAGTGGCATCAGTACAGTGACTATCCCCACGTTCTCGCACAGTCCCAGCAGAGCAGAAAGGGAAGTACACAAACCCAAGCAGTGACCATTCCTCCCTAGCAGGACCTGTTCATCACGGCCAAGAACTATATTGATCCTAAAGGTACCATAACTTGAATATCATGAGCTGAGCCTAGTGCCCTCTGGGTATCTGGTGCACATCAAGTCATCAAAACACCTCTGTTTTCTCTCAGCTAGAGCTAGATTGGAGACAAGAGTCAAATTCAGGCAGTTAGTTTTTATTCTGCAGTTCTACAGAATAGTCCCTTTCACTGGGGTGGTTGTAGCATGAAAATGTTTTTTAGTCACTCAGAACATGGCCTTGGGTTTTTTTTTTGGTTTTTTTTTTTTTACAACTGTAGAAAGTAAACAATCGTATTAGAGAAAAATTAAAAGGGATGGATCTGGCTGATCATACTTCTATCAAACAACAAGAGTCAAAAACTTTTGCTTCAACGTATTCATCCACAGATACTTCCTCAACACCTGCAGAAAAGCATCAAGGAGATCCAACTGCAGACAAGTTGAGTACTTACCTAGTTAGACCCCACCTTCATCATTTGTATCAAAGACCATCTTGTCCATATACTGACAACTGCCTACTATTACAGTAGTCAGCAGAATTTATTTAAATATTTTAACTTCCCAAATCAAGAAATGAAATTAATCTAAAAATATTTTAATGTAGTAAGTTTGGCTATAGAACCAGTGCAACATAAAGAGGACACCCATTGCATAACCAACTTTACTGCTTAATCTTAACAGAGTAAGCTACAGATGCAACGGATTTACCACAAATTTTTTGATTAAATTAAATACTGCAGTTAGGATCATGCTGTTGGTAATTGTGGCTTTACAGTACCAATGCTCAAGTTGGCCGAGTTAGTTTTACTGTAAGTAAAATGCAAGTTTACAGAGAAACAAAATAATTTAGTATAGTACGCTGTATTCTGTTTCATGCTCAGTCACAACGATAATGTCTTCGACAGATAAACAATATTTCAGCATTATGTTAATAATGCCAAAACATACAGAAATTTTAATGCCAAATTTACAACAAAATACAGTGCTTAACAAACAGATTTCTCAGGTATGGTGGCCAAGTGAGAATGCTACACATGACGGAGAAGCATCCAAGCACTACCCAGTGCACACAAAGTGAACCACGCTGACAGGAATGCTTTACTTTTTGATAGAATTGTTGTTCTAGAAGTTTGTGTCCCAAACATAATGCAACGTAAAATGAATGTTGAACCCTTGCCTCAAACACAAAGCAAAAGGACATTTACAAACTTGAACCAGTAAAACCATTTTAAGAACAGAAAAACATTGTGATCACTTGACAAAGATGACAGAGCTTGATTACTGTATTATGTGAGCTAGAATGGTAACAAAGCTGTAAACAAATTTTAACCAAATTAGGTTAATGCATCTATTCTTAACCCAAGAAAACAGTGATTTTTGAAGCTAAGGACACTATCAGAGGTTTTATTTTTGCTTAAAGCCAAAACTGATAAAATTGTGGACGCTGGCAAATAATTTTTGTTCCCTATTAACCTTCATTAACCTCTCCATTGCATACTTCAGCAAAATTTTCAAAATTCCCATTTTTGTCTAATTCTGCTTCAACTTAGAAGAAAACACTTATCAACACTTGAAAATCCCTACTCAGAGTGGTTTGGATTTCCACTATTGGGGATGAGATTAGACTGCTGGCATTGTTCTACACAGAAAACAAAATGCTGAAGCAATAATTTTTAAAGAAAAACTTTCTCAAAAATAAAATAGCCTTTGCAAATATGCAAAGAAATATATAGGTAAATCAGATTTGAATCTGTCAATCACAGCAGTTGTCCTCATTCATCATCCCCCCCCCCCCCCCCTCCAAACTAACAGCATTGCCAAAGTGGCTGATGTGAAACTGATAATTAAATTCATTTACATGAAGTCTGGCTACAAAACAAAAAGAAAAAGAAACTGTCCCTGCCGCATCTACTTTTTAATCTTTTTCCTGCGTTTTGTAATGAACTCATGCAAGCAAAAAGGGGGTTGTGTTGGGGTTTTGTGTGTTGTTTTTTTTTTTAAACAGGCATAAGAGTTGTGCAAGACAAAACCGAACAAACAATTGTTTCACTTCAGAAAGATTTTATAGTACCAACTTTTTCTCTCAATAACTAAAGGTCATAAAAATAAATCCATAGTAATAAAACACCCCCAAACAAACCCTGTCGTCAAACTGCTTTTTCAAGTATGTTTCTCCCCTTATGAAAGAATTGCATTAGCCATACTACTGATTAAAACCCATGTCACAATCATTAGGATTCAGACCATAGGTCCAGATCTCCTGGAACTGGGCTCAGCTGGATTTCCAGCTGAGTTTACACAAGACTGGAAACAGGAGGCCAATGTGTACACATGCATGTGTGACACCACTCCTCAACTCCTTGATTCTGACAACATCCACTATCGCACCCCCATCACATCCCCAAAACAGGAGAAATGGCACATGAGCCACAAAGTGATCTTGGACAGGTACCATTGTTTGCTGATCAATCAGGTGCAAATCTGGTTTGTGCTGATGGAGATGCACTTTGCAGACCTACTAGACCAGAGAACTTTGTCCACAATGTTTCTACATAGCACAGCATAAAGCACATCGTATTTCATTCAGTCTGGAATTCACTTCTCAATCTATTGCAATTACGGAAGCCAATGAAAAGTCAATGAGAGGGTTTCTACGAGAGTTGGTCCCAGCATTAAACACTAATACATACAAAAAATAAAAGGGGACAAACTTCCAAGTCACTATCAGCGATGGTGATAGGTTCAACTTTTCTTCCTTCTAAAATTCACCTCCCATTAATGCAAGAGAAAAGTGCAACTTTGCAGCATGTTTGTTCACATCAAGTTTTTCCTCAAGAACACATTTTGCAGTAACAAAATATGGTCTGTAAAGTTGCAAAGTGCACAAGCTGAAGGCACAGAGGACACACAGGAAAACAGATTTCAAAATACCAAGTAACAAAAAAAAAAAAAAAAAAGAAAAATCTGGAATTTAAAACTCCCTGACAGAAGATACATTTATATGGGACCAACTCTTAAAAGGTGACAATTTTTAAACTAATGAACAAATACTGCAAAATAATGAAACTTTATTCTTATTATTTAAGTAAAAGCTCCAGAAAATACCTTGAAGTTTAAAAACTAATACACTGACGTGTTAACTAGTTTTAAGAATGTCCTTAATATTAAGAAAAGAGTGCAAAAAAGATTATTCCATTCTAACGCTTTTGGAAGCTGCTGATTTCGGCTGCCCATTTCCACTTTGAAAGGATTCTTTTTCAAGGTGCATTCCTCACAAAAATCGCAGAACATGAACTTGTTGAGAGGCCAGACCAAGGATTCATGTCTTTCAGTCACCCCAATTGTAGCAGCAACTGACATTTTATAATATCAAGAAGAAAGTCCAAAACTCTTCTTTGAGGCATAGTCCGTGTCAGAGCTTGAGTATCAGCAGTTGCCAAAGGAGGCTCCAGATACCACCTGTGCTCCTCCAGTGTCTGTTCTGGCTAGGAATAGAAGCTGATCCACTATATTCACTATCTGTACCCCCTGGAGCTTGCACAAGCTGATGAGCCATCTGAAATTATATAAAAAGTTCAAAAAATTCTCTCATATTAAACTTTCACTCTACAACCTTTGCCCCCCTTCTCCCAATAACCTGAAAACCAGCATTACCTGCGAAATATTAACAGTATAAACTGAAGCGGATATACCAAGTGAACAGCTATTCATTCATTTTAGATTGTAGTAAGAGTTCATCATAAAACCGTATATTTTATGGCAGGAAATAAAACAAATGTAATCTGCTGAAAGCACAGGAAGAAGCTTGGCAGAAAGAATACAATAAAATGAACTGAAATGAACAGTACCAGTACAGATACTATTTCCCAATCCCCAAGGCTATTTAATGACCAGTAATCAGGACACTGTATTTAAATCCTGACCTAGAATGTACAGGACTAGATTTTCTCCTGGACAAATATTTAGTCAGCACAGAAGATGGGACCTTTGACTCACTGCACCCAAGTTCGGGATATTTGGAGTTGAGCAACCAACTGAAAATGGAAATATCGTTCCTCTGTGTGCTTCTTCCCCCCCACCCCCTCATCTATATTGGGAGAAATTAAGGGAGTTACGAAGTTAAGAACCTCATAGTTAAACATGCAGCAAGAGACTTCATCTACAAATGGAAGAGAATTTCCCAAATACTGCCTTTAGTACCTCAACACAGGTTATATTAGACACATAATTGAGGGTTCTAAGTTCCAAACCCTCTGTTCTGTCAACAGACAGAAATATGCATCACCAGCAGGTGATTTATATCAGGGGCGGACTGTATCATCATTTCATTGCCTGCAATGTGTATCTTGACCAGGAACAAACTTGGGACAACTATGTTCTTGTTCCTCAAGACCTCAGCTGTGTACTTACATGAACTGGAAATACCTTGGCCTTGGCAGCTGGGATATTTTACTACCTTACAGGTGGCTGTGGGACTCCAGCACAGTTAGCCAGGCCCAAAAGGTCTGTACCATTACTTCGAATGGTAAAGGTTACACTGGCAGACAGCAAGCTACAACCTGTATGCCTAACTCATCAGGGACTGCAGTGCACTGGAGAACAGGGTTAGACGCATACTTACTGTAGGTTAATTCTTCTCCAGCTCTCTTGCGTGACTGGTCACCTCTAGGAAAGAAGGGGAAGAAAGGTATTTTCATTTTAAGAACAGGAAAACAATAGTGAAATACCTCAGGGCAAACATCAGCTTTCACAGACTTTAGAAACAAAATGCAAACATAGTAGCAATAACACACGACTGCAGGATTCTCAGTTTACTAAGAGAGAAGTATAAGCTGTATTTTATAGATGTAATTAGCTCATCCTTTTGTTAAAGACAGCATTTTATAAGATAATTTTTTACATAATGAAGGTGAAAAATTGCTCCTATGCAATGCGGTCTTAAGTCATGCATAAAATTGTTTTCCTTATTCAAACTTCACAACCAAAGTTTGCAGAACTACATTAAAAACTCTCCTGAAAACCCAACAATCAGACTGTAAGTAAGCCTGTGCTGACAGCACTCCCTCATCAAGCAGATTTAAATAACTAAAGTTTTATAAACACTGGTTGACATCATTGCGCGTGAAAACTCAAAGTCAAATTCCCATCTATTTGGAAAACATTTTTTCCTTTTTTTTCTTGGGCACACAAACTCTTAAAGCTGGAAAATCTTGCTGCTTCACAAGTGTCTTGTGATGACAGATACGCTATTGAAACTGTTAGATAAGGAAGAGAGATTCCAACGTATTTTCATCACAATGGTTATAATTTCACATTTATCTGCTGGAAGTTGGTAGAAATTGTGTGTTTTTCTAATAGTATGAAGAGTTCTTCCCTGAAACCACTTTTAAGGTGATGGACCTAATGTGTATGCCTTGGTTAAGGTCCTTCACAAGAGAAATACCACCAAGCAATTGACTTGTGTTCCCACCTTCTGCAGCAACAGTATTTAATAGTGTTGATAAGCTGACTATTTCAGCTAGAACCTGACATGCCATTAATGCTGATGAAGACACCTCACTGTGCTGTGTTCCTCATGGTTGTTGTTGTAGGAAGTGCAGCAGCAAAGACATCACCAGTTTTTGGGCACAATTATAGGAGAACAGATGACATTTCTTGCTAGTCCAGAAGAGAACAGATTTAGCACACTTCTTGGTAAAAGAGAAGAACTACTCTTTTATACATATAAATGTGTATGCATATATATGTAGGAATATAACGTAAAAACAGTTCTGAAAGTTTATGAATAAATATAACCTATGTTCCTGAACATAGGAAGAAGCATCCTGAAACACATTTCAAGGCAAAATGCATTTCAAATACCACTGTAAAATGCCATGTAGCAAATTATATCACCTGTACTTCAGTTTTCTTTTACCTATATCCTTTTAATGATGACAGACTCAACTCCAACACTTTATATAACCTCCACGTTTACCAGACTGCACTGACTCCCTGGCAGTATAACCATATAAAATATATTGTTCAAAACACATTCACCAGAGACTAAACGCCATCAATCAGTTACTCCACTGCAAAATTTTAGTTTGCATTTTTATATAAAAACTGTAAGCAAGCTACATAGAAACAGTGGTTGCACCAAAGCATGGGTTAGGGTAGACCAATTTTCTAAACCTACAAGACATAGCAAAACTCTTCACATGGCCAATACCCAGATCACGTACTGCAGAAAGTCAGAAGGAAGAGAAACTCCCAGAAATTAGACTCTGCAAACAATATGCGACACAGAAACCTTCATTTAGTTCTCCCCTGTACGACTATCCTCAAGCCCTAATCTCATTTTTGTCACCACCTGTCACACAGGACACACCGGACAGAAAAAGTTCCCTATGGATTTGCATTAGTTCCAGTGCTAGAGAATTACTTTTCTGCATAAAACATGAGTTGCTAAAATATATTCTGAGGATCCCACGTCTCTAAGAACACCACAGAGGCATCCAACCTTCACAATGGACAGTATCCTTCCTACTACCCTCTCTAGCCTTTCATACAGTATCCTCCTCACAGCCCCAGCTAAAGAACTTTACAACCAAGCTGACAAGCCTGTCTTATTTTCAGGTGCCTAGGGAAAAGTGTTTTTGAAACAACTGTTTTTGTGGGTATGGACTGTGACTACTTGAAACTTCATTTTAATTCTCTATGAAGTATGAAGCTGGAGAAACACAGTTTCTGTGTTATAACAGAACTGTTATAAGCCACCTACAGATTTAATTAGATTGAAAATTAGACAAAACTAAAATGTTCCTTTTTTTTGTTATATGCATTACATTCTTTTAGACATTAGGAAGCATTTCTTTAAGGCAAGAGTGTGGTCAAACACTGAAACAGGCTTCCCAGAGAGGTGGTCGATGCCCCAAGCCTGTCTGTGTTTAAGAGGCATTTGGACAATGCCCTTAATAACATGCTTTAACTTTTGGTCAGCCCTAAAGTGGTCAGGCAGTTGGACCGGAAGGGACCTACAAGGATCATCTAACTGAAATATTCTGTTCTATTTATTGTCAGCATTATATGCCTACTCAGTTTCAGTCTCAAACTTCTATTTCTTGGCCCAAATGCACTGCTTTTCTCAGCCCAAGCTCTTGCAGCTTTCTTTTTAGTGTATTAACTCATGCTTATCAATCAGAAAATTCCTTTCCTCAACAGAAAGCCTTACAAGGAGTGAGTCTACAACACCATTTGCATTTGGGTTAGTAGCAGAGTTCTGAAACTCTATAATTTACCAAGCTTTAAAGAGAGATTACCTTTGAGGAAAACTACATGAGAGTATGAAATCGGGAGTACATCTAACACTAAACAAACCCACAACTAGTAGGTGTTCAAACTACAGGACCAGATTCTCAGTGTTGCACAGGTAACAGGAAAGATGAAGATGTCTTCTCTTCATGCAGAAATGAACCTCTCAGGAACAGAGCACGATAGCCTCCACAGCCTGATCCTGGATTGTCAGACTACTGCAAAAGTGGTACATTACTGTGGTGAAAGCACTGTGCTTCTGTCTAGGCAGTTAAATAGACGAGCACAGACCAACAGGCACTGTCCAGAGTGATCAACTTATGAACATCTTCCCCTGTATCTTTTACTGTTTGTTCTTCCCCCCTGCCTCCAATTCAATACTCAGAAGAGAAATGTCTATTTAAAATAAACACCTTGATTATATAAATAGCTCTGGAAGTGGGATTAGGAAGTCATCAACTGACATTTTCAGAAGCATGCATTAGAAGCACAATCAAAACACAGGTATGCATGAACTGTAAGCAAGCTGTTTCATGAAAATATTTCAAGACTTCTGATAATCTGCTTTTTGGTACCACCTGCAGGTAGTACACAGAAGGTGGGGAAAATAATGCCGCATTTCAGATACTGAGTTGTGATGGTTATGTATTAACTCTTAAATTATTTCTTCAATATTTTAAGCTGTACCCATTTTTACCATTTCAGCACTGTCCAGCACAATTACCACTGAAGACTAGTAATTATTACCTAGTAAATCCATTCTGCATAAGCTCTCTTTGAAGTTTCTGGTCTTGAGCAGCATATTCCTGAAGCTCAGATTCCACAGCAGGGGGTAGAATGTTTGGGATGAATTTAGAAAATAAAGCTGGTGCCATCTGTACCCATTCTGTAAGAAGAGGGGAAAGCAACAACAAAACACGTGGGCGAGATCTTTTGTGAAAAAAATTTACTCTTCAACAAATGTAACTTCACTCTATTTTAAATACATTTTAGACTGAATTTAGAAAACCCCACCCAAACAAAAAACCCCAAACTATCCCCAAACCCCAAGCCTTAAAGCAGAACAAATAATCAGACTGTTGTTAACTGATGTTTACATGCAGATAAAGGAATAGCTGGTTTTTTTGGTAATCAACATACTGAAATTCAGTTCTTGCTGCACCTCACAGGGCCTGCTGAGTCTCTGGACACGCTCAAGGACAGGCACTGATGATCAGCAAACTCACCTTGCTAATCAGATAATTTCTAACTCTTCACATCAGGAAGCATATTCACAAAATTTACACCTCTCTTCCCTGAACCATACTTCTAGGAAGCACAGTAGTATCACCATACAAGCCTGCTTCTTCCCCTGAACCCCCCGTTTCAAATGAATTAAGGTAATTCTCTCACTGATCTCCCAAAGCTTAGATGAACACTTTTTAAATGTTCATTATAAAATTTTAACCTGTATTAGTTCAGCTTCAGGATAGAAATATGATTTAATTTCATAACACTGAACATCGCCTTGCAGGAGCAAGACATTTTACCTTAAAGCTGCTTCAAGGATGATTATAAGAAACACAGAAGACTGAGCAAAGGGTGAAAAATGGGTTTACTGCAACTGTGTAAGAAGTTCTGAGAAAAATAAATACTTCTCAAGTATTTCTGAAGCCAGACTGCCAGAGGTTGTGGCAGTTATCTTAAACTTCATTTTTACTTGGAAAAAAGGGATGCTTTAAAATATATTCACTAAGGCACATCACGAGATTTTATCCAATTCCCACTTACATTTACTTGGTTGATGCCAAGCTTCAACAGTCTTGTCTTTTATCAGCAAATTCACTAAATAATCATTATTAGTGTACAGGTGGTTTAAACAAAAAACAATCCACTACTCTCCTTCATCACAGAATCATAGAATCATTTAGGTTGGAAAGGACCTTTAAGACCATCATGTCCGTTAATCTAACACTGCCAAGTCCACCACTAACCCATGTCCCTAAGCACCTCATCTACCTGGCTTTTAAATACCTCAAGGGGTGGGGACTCAACCACTTCCCCAGGCAGCCTGTTCTAATGCTTGACCACCCTTTTGGTGAAAAAATTTTTCCTAATATCCAATCTAAACCTGTCCTGGTGCAACTTGAGGCCATTTCCTCTGGTCCTATCACTTGCTACTTGGGAGAAGAGACCAACACCCACCTGGCTACACCCTCCTGTCAGGTTGCTGTAGAGAGCAGTAAGGTCTCCCCTCATCCTTCTCTTCTCCAGGGTGAACAACCCCAGTTCCCTCAGCTGCTCCTCAGACAACTTGTGCTCCAGATCCCTCACCAGTTTTATTGCCCTTCTCTGGACATGCTCCAGCGCCTCAATGTCTTTCTTGTAATGAGTGGCCCAAAATTGAACACAGCATTCAAGGTTGTGGTTTAACCCGGCAGGCAGATGAACACCACACAGGTGTTTGCTCACTCCCCCCCCCCCCACCTCAATGGATGGGGGGAGAGAATCAGAAAAAAAAGTAAAACCCATGGGTTGAGATAAAGACAGTTTAATAAAACAGCAGAGGATAATAATAATAGAATATACAAAACAATACAATGCAAATGCTCCCCACCAGCTGACCAATGCCCAGCCTGTCCTTGAGCAGCGTTCGCTGTCCCCAGGCCAACCCCCCCCCCCAAGCACGTTGTGATATGGTGTGGGATACCCCTTTGGCCAGCTCAGGTCAGCTGTGCCCCCTCCCAGCTTCTTGTGCCTCTGGCTCAGCAACAATTAAACCATCAATGTGTTATCAATATTCTTCTCATACTAAATCCAAAACGCAGCTCTATGCCAGCTACTGGGAAGACAATTAACTCTATCCCAGCTGAAACCAGAACAGAAGTGCAGCCTCACCAGTGATGAGTACTGGGGCACGATCACTTCCCTACTACTCCTGGCCACACTATTCCTGATACAAGCCAGGATGCCATCGGCCCTCTTGGCCACCTGGGCACACTGATGCCTCATATTCAGCCAGCTTTTGACTAACACCCCCAGGTCCTTTTCCACCAGGCAGCTTTCCAGC
>BOSO01028897.1:10354-28427 GCA_018403395.1 Gorsachius goisagi
GGTACACTACATCCACAGCCTTTCCCTCGTCCACTAAGCGGGTCACCTTGTCATAGAAGGAGATCAGGTTAGTTAAGCAGGATCTTCCTTCCATAAACCCATGTTGACTGGGCCCGATCTTCTGGTTGTCCTGGACATTCTGTGTGATGGCATTCAAGATGATCTGCTTCATGACCTTCCCTGGCACCAAGGTCAGACAGACAGGCCTATAGTTCCCCAGATCCTCTCTCCAGCCCTTCTTGTAAATGGGCGTCACATTTGCCAACCTCCAGCCAAGTAATTATCTTGCAGTGATACCGATGTAGATATTTCTGATATGAGAAGAGAAAGTGCATCAACCCCATGTCGTTACGTGAGCTATTTATCACACTATTACAGGTACTTCATATATAGCTGAGGATGTTGTGGCTTCTGAGTCTTACACTGATGCAGGGGAACTTAGGGACTATGAAAAAAATGTGGCATAAAAGTGTGGTCTATAAGGCTGAACTGGTAATTTTCTGTTGATACACTATTGGGTAACAGCTCATCTGACAGCATCTGCAGAACCGTTTCTATTCTTTTCTAATTTGTGTGGGTTTTATACTGCATTCTCAGGTAACATGAGTTCACTTGCAGTAGGAATTTAGCATTTAAACATGATACACACTTTTCTGATTTTTTGTGGAAGAAGAGCCAGGTTGCAACTGATAGTACTCTGTATTAAAGTTGTGCTGGTCCTTAAAAAAACACGGGGGTTTGATGTCTTTAGACACTGATTTGTTCAGCTCCACATCACTTTCCCATAGTTCTTTCTTACTACATGGCCATGCTAGAGGATACACAGATATGCTAGAGAGTGCTCATAGTTAAATATATATGTGCTGTAACCAATTCACTTCTAATACAGTTTTAGTAGTCCAAAACAATACCTGTATTGGATATAACTAATGTGCTCTGTATTTTTCTTCCCAGGGTAAGGGGTTAGCTACTTTAAAGCTGTTACTTTCATACCTTTCTAGGATAAAAACAACTAGCAGCAGCTAGGGGTAGTACACCATACTGTACCCTGTATTGCAAGCTGAGCCTCTCGAGCAATCAGCAGCACCGGCCTCCTGCTCTGTGTGCTGACTTGCCCTATAACAATAGGCACAATTACGTCAAAGCAAACCCGATTAACTCCGCTCCAGGCTAACCCCTGCATGCTCCCCGGTTCCCTTGATTAACTGTACAGGACTGACGGACAGGAAGGTGTCAGGAAAACCCTGAAGAATTACCAAGCCTGCAAGGAGACTCTGCAGGAGGGAGAAGGTGCAAGAAAGAGCGAGCAGAAGGTGGCACTTTAAAACACTTATTAAAGGAGTTAACAAAATAAAAGGATGTAATTTAAATCACTAAATGACAGAATCCTATTGTGATGAGGCAGTGCAGCGCCTGAAAGTGGATACTCCCCGTAAAGATCACACATGTACCTGCACAATAGCATTAGATGAGGATGGAATTGTAAATCTCAGTGATATCGGACTTTGTGGGTTCAGCATCCTTGCAATAACTGGAATAGGTTTGGTATTGATAGTTATAATCTTAAGCAATATAAAGTATTTATTAGTGCCCACCTGCTGGTAACACTTTAGTGCCCCTTATACAAAAGCCAACAATAACATCAATCAGCAACTCATTAAAATAAAACTCAAAACCATGCCAGTGAAATGCTAAAACATATTTGAAATATGTTCTGTTAGCTTTCCAATATTCCTATATTCAGTTATAGCACCAAGGTATGAGCCAATATACAGAAGCTCAGATGTTGTTGTAATTTTAGCATAGGCCAATGTTAATTACAGCATGTCAAGCTATTTAAAAGTTAAATTAATAAAAGGCAATTTAATTCCATTTTTGTTGCATACCACTTAGAACTCCTACTTCTGTTCATCGCAGTTGACTGCTGTATCGGTTTGGACTTTTATAGCATTGTGCTCTGCGTGGAAGGAGTGCCCTCCCCCACTTAATGGCAGTAGAAAGCTGAGAGATTGTTCAAAGATAAAAATATGTACCACCAAGTCCCTAAAATGTCATGATAAACGAACTCAAATGTCACTATTAAATATTTCGTTTCATCAGCTTCACAGCACAGATCTCCCATTGCAATGCCAGAACTGACTCAACTTTGCTAATACTTCTATGGGAATACTGAATTTCTTTTTGAAGGTTGAATTTAAGACAATGGCAATGCGTGTAGCATAGAACAGAGATAGCCACCTGTAAAGTGGCTTAGAAGGTACCCCCTGGAGAAAAACTCTTCTGCATGGCCCTCTTCTAGGGAAAAAAAAAGGGGGGGCTGAGTTCATCGCAAGCAGACCCCTGAAACAATTCTCTCCAGGCTTCTTTAAATGTGAAAAGCATCATTTTGCTTTCAACTGATTCTGTTAACACACTCTGAGAAAGATAAAAAAGTAACATGGCATAAGAGAGAACTGCTTTATGAAGAAAACAGAAGACTAAATGAGAAATTCAGGGGTACCAGATTTCCTTCCCCTTTGCCACTGTTATTCAACACCACATTCCCAGCAAAGAAAAAAAAAAGAGAATTCCTTTAGTGCAGTACCAGAATCAATACAACTGTGAAAATTTTGTTAGTTTATTGTGGGTAGTTTCTATAACGTTTCATTCCTTTCTCCCTCCTGTCTAACTATTTTCTATTCAAATATCCAGGTGATGCTTAGGAACTTTTAACAAAGGGCTGATAGGAAGGGAAGACTAATGAACAATGCGTGTTTATAATGAGAACCGAACTGCTACCTGCAGAGAATAATACAGGATGATCTCTCTTTGGAGAGGGGGAAAAAAAAAATCAACAACATAAATGGAACACTGTCAAATTTATAAGCAGCAATTTAGACAGCAAATATGTTGCTTGGGTTTCAGCAGTCTTAAACACTGTGAGCGGCTTAACCTTATCTCCCAGTGCCACTGCCTTCCTGCAGTAATTGATGCTCGGAGTCCCCCAATTTCACATAAACCAGGCCACTGTGTTATTGTATACAGCAATCTAACTGCTAGCAGAGACAGGAAACGGCGCTGAACCCAGATCAATAGACATGTCAACAGTAAGCTGCTTAATCTAATTCTGCCTATCTCATCTTGGAGCACAGAGTTTGCAATTTTACTGCTAGGTCCCTCTGGCAGGAAATGGTTTGGAAAGTCGAGTCTTAAGAAGTTTGAGCGATATGCTTATCCTTCGGGCTCTCGAATGTTTATTCAGCAGAATAGCTGCTTTAAATGTTTTATAAATGGCAGCAATGTAAACAAGGCACTCCTGAATTCCTTCCCATATGAAAGCTATAACGGTGATTTCCTCATGGTGGACAGGGAGCTTAACACGACAGCCAATTACCCTCAAAGGTAAATTGCATTTGTACAGATGTACCGAACTAAAATAAACTGTGAAGATCAGAACAATTTTCCCAACATCACCTCCCCCACTCTGATGATATTCCCACATGGGAACACTTCTTTTTTTGGCAATTATGTTGCTCCCTCCCCTTTTTTTTTCTATTTTTCTTTTTACGCACATGAAAGTTACATGTTTCTTTGCAAGTAACTTCAGTATCTAGGCTGGTATAAGACAATCTCTGACAGTAAATTAAGATCAGGTAATAAGAAACCCTGACACAGGCTCTCCTTCAGAAAGCAAGAGGGAAGAAATTAAACTGATGACATTTTTCTCCTCATTTTCGTACTGGACTGGCAGCACACCTACATTCCCTTTTGAAAGAAAAAAAACCAGAAATGCATAGCTTTGCCCCAAATGTCAGAGCTGGCCATGGGGAAGCCTTGGCGAAGTCCCTGGGCAGACGGCAGCGCTCCTGTCACGGCTGTAACACGGGCTGGGCACCGCATCGTCCCGTGAGCCCCCTCCAGCCATGCGCCTGTCACAGTGTCATCAATGATTTCACAGCAAAAATAGAGACATATATATATATAAATGACACAGTTCACTGGTGCCTGTTCCATGCACCAAAACGCTCAGAGTTTTCATTTTCATCTGAACTACGACGAAGTCATGGTGCATCCCCAGGGCTTTTATGGTGCCCTGCAATTCAAGGGGCAGTGGCCACTGCCAGCAGAGGGGAAATTTAAGCTCCTGGTTAACTTTGGAATCACAGTTGATGGCTTCCAACCATGACAGACCTTTAAACTACTTTGACAGTCTATTTGTCACGGGAAAACAAGTGCAAACTTATTTAGAGAGGAAAGATGGTCTTCGCTCAAGGTGCTGGAGTGGGAATTAGATGACGCAGGTTCTTTCCTCAACTCTGCCACAAAGTGCCAGCGCGCTTGTGCCGGCCAGTTTTTAAGTGCTTCAACTCCCCAGCCATAAAATAAAACTTCCCTAACTGCACCAGAGTGCTGAGATGCTTGATGCATTAGTGTCCGTGTGGTGTGCAGGCACTACAGTGCTGAGTGTTACAGAAAAGTCAATAAGTGAACTCCATAAATAAAATGTTACAAAAGCCCACTTCAAACCTTCAGCTTGAAATCATGGGACTGCTCCCCTGAGTTAGTGCCTTGGAAATAAATTTAGCAAAGATTCCAGGAACAATACAGCTGAGGCTAAGATTAAGAAATAGTAAAGACATGATTATAATTTAGATACTTGTTGCTTACTACTGGAAGTCTTACAACATACTGCATACCTCAGATGAGGAAATTTTGCAAAAAAAATGTCCGCAGATGCTCCCTGGAGTAAAATTTAAAAAAAATCAACTTGGTATCTCTGGGCTTATTTATTCATTTACTGTGAACTCAACTCTCTTGGACAAAGACTCAAATGGAAAGAGTTTGCATAGCTGGCCTAAAATCTCTTCAAACTTTCCTTCTTTCTGTTTCTAAAAGTTTTACTCTTTTTCTCTAAAAGCTGAAACCATAAAACATTATTCCAAAGATCAACAGCATACCACGAATAATCAAAGGCAGAGCTGGAGAGATTATTTTATCAACAATTCATGGACTCAACTACAGCCATTTCTAATAAGGAACAATTTAGTAAAAATAATAAAAATCAGAGGAGACAGACTATCCATGAATACAAAAAGCACTAATTTAGTTCAATTAGTTCACTTCAAATAGAAACTTACGGTGTTTCAGTCTATTTTGGTTTCAGACTTGTCCCACCCCCTGTCCACATTTTCAAAGACATAGTATATACTCCAAATGCTAATTAACTACCATTCCTTTTAAACTCATGTATATCCCTACAAATCTGACAGTGTGGGGGTTTTACGTGGATGTAAGACTAAGAAATTACATTCTCATTAAAATGCAAACAAATCAGAAAGACCTTACTTTAATCCCTCATAAACCACTGTTAGAGCAAGCACACTTCCCCATCTCAGCAAAATATTTGTACCAAAGAGCAGCTAAGAACATGAACACGTTTCTAAGACTGGTGACCGGCTCACAGAGATCTTCATTTGAGGTTTCAGTGCTTATAATTTCCACGTTGTTTTAAAGCAACCTGCACATTCCCTAGATTAAACTGTGAATTTTCTGCCCTCACTTTTCATTCAACACCTTCTCAGAGGAACAATTCTGGTATACTGGTAAACAGTAATTAGCCAATCAACAATGCTACAAGCTGGAAATAATCCATTTTACCAGCTCATATATTTTTTTTAAAAAATCTGATTCTTTATAATCATCAGGCTGGGCAACAGTGAAAATGATACAATCATCATACACATGCTCCTTACTATTTTCCACACTTAAATGATGCTTCTCAGTATAAAGGAAGAAGCAATCTCTTTGAAAGAGGGACTCTCTTTTCACATGCATTTGTTTTATACCTACAAGTGAAGTAATTGATCATTTTTGCAATGCAAATAAACGAGTACCCCCTCTGATCTGTAACAAAAAAGTATACTGGGAGGTCAAAATCTTTCAACCTAACATAAAATTGCAAAACAAAAGCAAGGACAGAATCTTGCTGTCAAATGGTAACAAGTCCTTAAACACTTAAAAAAAAAAGAGCACATTTTGCAGTTTTGAGTGCAGTAATTAATGCTCTAAGGTGGTAAAACTTAGAAGATGCACAAATGGGTATTTAATGTTTGTTGGATAAAAATTATGGAGAACCTTATAATTGATAAAATATTATTATTATGCCATATTTAGCACATGCATACAAAAATACTCCATAATCCATGATACAGCCCAGGTATCTGAACATTTAAGAGTTAGACCATTTTTATGAAACTAGATAGTAGCGTATCCCAAATTTTGGGTTCCCTACCTTGAATCTCAGGCATTTAATTCCTTTACTTAGGAACACTTTCAGTTTCAACAGTGTTCTACAAACTGCCCTATACCATGAAGAGAGAGAGTTACAAAGCTGGTTTCAAAGTATTGTGCCAAAAATTGAAATACATGTAGCTCATTTGCGGCAAAATTTAAAATATACATGTTCAAAATATGAAAGCACAACTGTTCGGTTGAGGAGCTATGTATACAAACGCCACATGAATTTTTATGACGTCCTGATCCTTCCTAACAAAAAACAAAACCAGACTCCTTTTCTAAAACTCCCACACCACTATCTTGAAGATGTCACTTTTTGTGTTACCGTGGCATGCTTAAAATGTTCCTTTGGCTAGTCTGAAATACTAATAACACTTCTACATTTTCACAGCTACAATTGCCATTACTTCATGACTTTACTGACCCAGGAGAAACTGCAGGCAGCCCTTCCAAAAGGACTAAGTCAAATTGACGGGTAGTTGTCTTTTTGACCCTATTGTTTAACAAATGCATTGGTTGCTTTCCATCTGGACTTAGATAAATGAGTAACAAATTAAAAGAAACGTTTTTATGATTCACTGCAGTAGCTTGCTTTTTGTGCTTTTCTCTTTTCTGATACAAGGTTAAAAGTGACTAGTAAACCTTTTAAGGTTATTGAAACTAAATTATTAACGCTGAGTTTCACCTTCTTTTTGTCCTCTTCATGGCATTCTCCCTGATTGCTTACTGCTATTCCACTCCTACAAGTTGTAAATCAAATGAAAAATCTTTAAAGTACAAAACCATCTGATTAAAATTTTCATCCACAAGGGAACCACAGATATGACAAGAAGCCACATTATGCAGTTTTTACATTTAAAACATCTGACAGTCTTTTTTTTCATGTGTGCGAAAATTGAGCACTTTCATCTTTGGAAGCAACAGAAAGGATGATTCTCACTCATAAAACCCATTTGCAACCTTCAAAACTTCTTTGATATTCTCCTCCATTGCATAACTGCATTTGGTGCATTATATGCAGGCATAAATTGTCGTGACACACAGATCGTCTGGACAAATTTGAACTTCTCCCAGCTCAAATCTGTACAGTTCACAGGTTTGCTGAGATTATCCATCAAACTCATCACCAGATCATCCACCAGAGAGCCCAAACTCTCTGGGCAGTTGGAAACATAAAGGCAAGATATGGTGAACCATGATCAAGGGGTCTAATAAAAACCTTTAGTGAATACTTCTGAGGGAAAGGATACACCTTTAAGGAATGAACTTTATCTAGAAGGAAGCCAAATACTAATTTACATTTTTGTGAGTTTTTTAATGCAATGCCTATCTTATCTAAGATATGGGGTTTATTTGACAGCATATTTCTGAAAAGTTGGCAAACAACACCTTTCTTAATGCTGCTTTTCAACAGCAGAGTATAGGATGATCCATCACCAAGTTTTCAAGATCTGAGCTCCTGATACTCCAAAACAGAATAAACCAAGCAAACTGCTGCATTTCAGTTTTCATTGGATTTCATAGCTGCTGCACATTTACGGTCTGCTACGTTGGCACAAAGTAATTGCACATATGCCACAGCGGTAAGATGTTTGTTTCTCCAGCAACGGAATTCCTGGACCAGAGTTAAAACATCAGCCCAAGTCATGAGAAGCCCCTGAAGAAAGCCTATAGTGCTAATACTACACTATTTAACATCTGATAACATATCAATGTCTGATAACACATTCATTATGGAGATACGAAGTTACAGAGAAGCACTGAGCTCTCATTAACCAGCAGCACTGTCTGCTGGGCCAGCTCCTCATTTATCCCATTGACATATGATTTGAATACAACAGCATCAACAAGGTGTCCTGTAAGCTGCTTGTTACAGTTCTAAACTGAATAGTCAGGATACTATATTAAGAGCCAAAAGCACAGAAATAGCTCCTTCCCAATCCCATGGCATGTGATGTGTGTGCATGGTGCTTCTCTCGGGAACAAGGTCAGTGACAGAGCATAAAGAGCTCTGGCTGGCTGGAAAGGATGCCGAGCAGGTAAACCTTCATGCATGGCGAGCTTCAGGAAAGCATCCCAAAAGCTCATGGAGAATGACTGAAGTGACCACCTGAGATACCATATTTGGGTCAAAAATGCTAACCAAGAGAGACTTCTTCATAAGGAGAAGGTCTCAAAGATGTTTGTTTTCCTTTATTTAGGATTTAAGGTACCAGCTGCATTTTATGTTTCATACAGAAGAAAAGCATCATCTCAGCAGGAGTGGAAAGCACCGTTGGCAAACTTTGCATGGGAAGGCATGAGCTTCTGTGATGGACAGAGGGGACTAACCCGGGAGCAGTGGCTGAAGACAGCGACCGGGATGGTCAAAGCTCCGAGCCAGAAGACAGCAACCTGTCAGCATTTGTGCTGGGCTCGATCTAGCACTCTCACTTTCCCTGCATCATTAAAATCTGTATTGCCATTTCCTGCTGGAAAGTGATGTGGCAAGATTTTCTCATGAAAACCTGAGCAAGCCGCATACAGAATGAAGGCGCTCTTGTGGCTTGTATTTATTGAACAATTTGTTTTCTCAGATCTCAGTTTGTCTTCCTTTTCCCCACCTTTTTCTTCCTGCCTTTGTTTTGGTGTTCAGACACTTAGACTCTCACAATCAATCACAGCAAAGTAGCTCCTATAAACCTGTTTAGAGGAAAACGTTTTCCTCCTCAGCCCTCCAACCCATTCCCTAGAAAGCAGCTGTTTCCCTAAATATACAAGGCAGCAGCATCTGAAAAAGTGAGTATGACATTACATGACAGGAGAAATCATTTCAGTTCTGCCACCCTGGTGTTTTGTAGAATTGGGACATATGTAATAAAAGGTATAGTTTAAACGATTTGGAGGTGTGTTTATGCAATATCTATTAAAAGAGTCACTGGACAGAATAAAGAAAGGCCAAGGACATAAACGGCCTGGAATCCTCAGCAAGATGCCATAACCTTCAGGGAAAGATTCATAGTCTCTTCCTCTGGCCCAGGGAATTTTTTGCGCTACAGCGGCACAGTGGTGACAAAGGGAGAAATGTGTCGCAAAAAGGTGAGAAGCAAATTCCCGCCTTTCATTTGCTAAAAGCTGCTGTACCCATCCTGGTGTTAGATGATGAGTTTGGCTCCTCTTTGTTTCAGCAGCCACGGCAACACATTGTGCGAGGCCCCCAGCTGAGTCAGTACACGCTTGCTGTGCTCCGCGCACACAGATGGGAGTAGGCAGAGAAATGTCAAGCTACTTGGATTAGCTCGGTTTCGGTCACGCACAGAAGCAGAGCTCAGGGCACCCAAGGAATCCTAAATTAAACATGAAGCATCCTCCCCAGTTTAGGCACCTCATTTTTTAGGCATTAGTCATTAAGGAGCTTCCAAGCTGTGGTCTTGCTGTGGGTTTAAGTGCTTTCACAGCCCTGCTCCCAGAAGTAAAGGTACCTTGACCTAGCAATGAGATAAAACCATCACTTAAAAAATGTGATATGACGTTTTACGTTTTCAAATCACTTGGAACACATGCACGCAGTTAACTTCATACTGTTATTGTTGCCAATCCCCTCGAGGGAAAAGCAATCTTCCCCTTCCACTCATTCTACGTATGGAATCTTTTTTGTCTGACATATTTCAGTAATTGGGCACGTTTTTTCCTCAGCTACTTCTAACACAACCAGTAGAGGCTGCGTTTTGAATCTATGGGAGCAAGCTGGCAAGTGGTGTGAAAAAAATTAACATTTCCAACAGTACGCAACACATGGATGAATGTTACTCAGCCTGATGGGATGCGCAATTTTTAAATCTCATACAAATGTCTGCGTATTATTCCACCACTTCTCCCTATGGTTTTGGTTGGAGGCTATTTCCAGTTCTAACTATTTTCCAACAGCATTTTCTCCCATCTTCTCTACCTGCTGTAACACCCATTACTGGCTCTCACTCTCTTCAGTAAGTGACTTGATTCCCTGCCTTCCTTTCCATTTTCTTTGTACTAGTTCTGTCCTCTCCTGGTCTTCTCTTTGACTCAAGGCAAGAAGCAGGTCCTGTCTTTCCTCTGTACACAATTTAAAGGAATATTCTGAAGTAGGAATGGGTGAGAATCTGCCAATTTCACCTTCTGAGCAGAGATAAAGCAAAATTCTTTTTGTATTATACCTCTGTATATCAATGCCAAATGACAGATCAACTGCATAAAGTAGGCCTTCTCAGCCAGGTATTAAAAAAAAACCAAACAAACCTACCCTCAGTTCTCCTGCAAATTTCCAACTGATTATGAGAGTTACTTTATAGATGCCACCATGTTTAGAGTGCTCAAACATAAAAAATGGCAGAAAGGACAGTACTGCTATGGCATCAGCGTAATTTTTCTTTTTACCACTCCTAGCCCAGACCTTCAGGATCCTTCTTGCTCCTCACCCAACTTTCACAGGGAGAGGATACTTAAACATGAAAAAAAAATCACTTCTTAGAAGAGGTGCTACCATATTGCTAAACAGCAGTTCATTGTTCCCTTGGATAGTTTTAGCTTTAGGTCTTTATTTTACTCAAAGATCTCTTACTTACCAATGCCCTGACCTTGGCATCTGCACCACTCCTCTTAAAGCTAATGTGATCTGCTCACACAAAGCAGACTATTGCCAAGGAGCATAAGCAGCCCTAGTGATGTCACTGAACTCATTAAAGATATAGTTGACTTCTTGGCCCTAGAAAACCTAATTATTAAATGTAACCTTAGCTGAAAACAGTAGTGCTTGTTGATAAGCAAAGCAAAACAATAGGTGTTTTGTTCAAACACAAAAATAGTACTTGACCAATAAATAGAAGCTCCTACTTTATAACTGTGGCAAACTGTAGTTAACCATGGAATTCCTGAGATAACTGATATAAAAAAAGGGCAGAGTATTTTCAAATACAGTCACATGATACTTTGAAAATCTAATTCCTAATGCAATCCATAGCATTAATGCCAGATCTAGAAAACTTACTGGTTCATTTTTAGTACACAGCAAAAGCTGCACATTCTCACTCTGAGGACCTATTAGGAAGCTAACCCTAATAGCAGTAAAACTGCTATAATCTATCTTCTGAGAACTATTTTGAAACATACCTTTTATAGCAAATGTAAAACACAATAACTGTGTTGTAAATGTGACTGCTATATTTATTTGTTGCTATAGCTATAGCAAATTTGGAAAGGAAAAATACACTTCAAATACTACCACTGACAATAAGAGCCTTATGCTTCTACGTGCTATTAAACATGCCACCTCCCACTGGTGATATATAAATCACAGCACCGTTGAATCAGTTTCTTTCTTTTAATGCATTTGCTTCTTGAAATTTCTTAGATTTGTCCTAAGATTTAATGTATTTATTTTGTCTATGATTGTATATAAAAAAGCCAACAACTACCTAATGATTTCTGAGTCACTGCAGTCTATCAATAACATTTACACAAATACCTAAACCAAAGACACCAAATATTGTTGAAATGGAAGTGGCTAAAGGAACAGTTAAAAAATGGAGATTTTAAGTGAACATTTTCCAGGGTCAAGACACTGTCTTCAGACTGCCTGGAATATGCCCAGAGTATTTATGGACATCTTTCCCTCTCCCTCTGTCTCTATAAAGCAAGTTGAAAACAATGCTCTTCAGATAATAAAAGGCTAAACTGAACAGAATGTACAGGTCTAACTACTGAACCCCCAAATAACTTCACTGGGCTTGGTGCAGCTTTGCAGGTTTTTATGCTGACTTATAAAATAAGCCAGATACAATCACCCTCTGCAAAAAATCAGGTGGTTCACCTACATTTTAGTATGGAAAAATTTTTCTAGGATGAGAATGGATATTCCATTATTTGAGGGATTTAATGTTAGGTTGGTTAAAGTTACCCTAGTGATGATGCTGTGGAGAACAATGATGCAGAGACAACAGTCATCTCTCACAGAAATTAATACAAGCCTCTCACATTTTATTTATATGGGCATTGCAGCCTAGTTTTGTGTGACAATTTTCTCTTCTCCTTGCTGCATACTTCAGGATTTCATGAGAAATTTTTGCATGAGATCTCATCAACCTCCATCTAGAAGCTACCTCTAGGTTTGAGGACTACCTGTTGAAGGCATCAAGGAATCAGTAAGAAAATACTACTTTGCAGACCAAAAATTATTCACAGAAAAGAATATGTATATACATTATATGTAACAGTTTTATCACATAGGAAAATAACACTAAAATATATGTGAATAGTTTTAAAACCCCAGCAGTTAAAATACATAGGACACCAGGGGAAGGTAGTTTTAAAGGAAGTGAAATAATATAAACATGTGAGCTTCAAACAGAAAAAAACCCACCTTTTTTTTTTGTGAGAGGATTCGGTATATCTGACAGATGCCAAGGTCAAACCACCCAACCTTAAGAGCTAATGCAAACTATTACAGCACTGAAGACCTATGTGTCACAAAAAATGCATGAGATTTTAAACTTAACCACAGATTACAGACTGGCTTCCTGTGACTTTTTTAAACAGATGGTCAGAAGCGAGGATGAAAGAAAGCGTTTTTTGTGATCCGTTGTTCATATGAGAATGTTATCTTTGTTTTGTTTAAGTGTCACAGCTTGCTACAGTAATGAGCTGAACAGAATATTTTAAAGGGTTAAGCTTTTAAAATGAGCAGATTCAGGAAGGGGCACAATAACATCTTCATGCCTAACAAGTCAGTAAACACTGCGCGTACCTGAAGGCCTTACTGTTTAAGGTCTTTTAAAAAAAAGTATAAATCTCAAAGCACTAATTTTAATGTCAGATTTGGTATCACTGCTGTATAATTATCTAACGCCTAATATGTCCTTGTAAGGAACAAAATGCATCGCATAATCACACCCCATAATTGCAAAATACATATAATCCCCATTTATATATGCACATGCTTCAGTACAAAACACACTATTATAATCTTCTGTTAAGCAAACTTTGCTAAAAATTGTAACTATCTGATATTTTTCCATCTCATTCTCCCTCTACTCTCGCTTCTGTTTGTCTCATCCATTGGCAGCATCTGTACTGTAACTACAGGCAGAAAGGGGTCAAGATTAGTTATTTGCTATACAGTTACACCCAGCACAGTGGGGCCTGACCTACATGGTGCTTCTCCAATATGCATGTAAAAAGATCAAACCACAGGAATGCCAAGGCAAAGGCATTTAAAAAAAAGGGTAATTCAGCTCTCACTGAGCATTCCCTTAACACAGGGAAGTTCAAGTAGCAGGATGTGGGGACCCGATGTGGTACATATGCTGCTCCATTTCTCAGCTTCTTTTCTACTCCAGAAGCTCTTGGTATTTTTTAACAAACTTCTTATCAGGAGTGAGGGTCCCCCAACTCACAGTTGGAGCTGATGCACTTTCTCACCTTCAGAATACATGGGCATTGCATTCATGGCTGTGCTGCAGCGTCCCATACACCATTCTGTTCACTACCATACGAGAACTGTATTTTTTGTTTGCTCTTGCTAATGACATTGCAAGGCAGAGAGCAAATTAATTGGAATAGAAATACAATTTTGCAAGAAATATTTACAATTTCTGCAAAAAAAGTTTATTTATAATGTGGATCATAACCTCCTCACTACCAAACTAAATAATAACATGAAAGAGACTAAGAGTTACTTAAGCACTCTCTATAGTCAGTGTTTTTTTCTGTTAATGCAAGGAATGTGCTTAATTGTTTCAAGCACTACAGATGAAAAAGAAATCTGTCTAATCCTGTAAAATAAACTATTCTAAGTGTCAAGACTCTGGCCACTGAATTCTTGCCAGGTAACTTAATCCCGCTGTTTTTAAATTAAAACTGGAATTTACTGCTCTGATCTCAACAACATCGTTTCAAACAGAAGAATAAAGGACATCGAGCAATTACAGTAAAAGAAAAACATGTCAACTACATCCACTTAGTATTGTTTTCATGCATCTACACCATGGACACTGCCAATCTGGAGCAGAAGCCAGCTGAGGAACTAAAAGCATTTGCTCTGCCTGAGCAACTGAGGTTCAGGAGCAGAGGTGCTTAGGGACATGGTTTAGTGGTGGGATGGCAGTGTTAGGTTAACGGTTGGACTTGATCTTAAAGGTGTTTTCCAACCTAAATGATTCTATGATTCTACAATTCTCCCATTGGGGTCACTGGTACTGCCTAGGCTGCCCTTCTTGGTCTGTAGTATCAAGCAACCTCTTTATCCTTCTCACAGCTTTCTTCTAGTCATTCTGTCAAAGCTGATCCTCACAGTTTCATTTTACTGCTGTCACACTGTACCAGGTACTTGTAATATTGGAGGAGATTTGTGATTAGTTACTGCACTATTTCTTGTCATGCCATCTTCTTTTTCTCTTTTCAGGTCATCCACTTCCACAAATGCTAAACACACCTGAAGTTCCTTCCTAGGATAAACACACATTCATGTATATTAATCTTGGTCTAGCAATATTTGCATACCATATGGTCAACGTTTTGCAATGCTGAGACCTCCTCTTAGGCGCCAAAATCAAAATGGGTTGATTCAGTGCAGAAAACCCCAAATACATGTTTCAAAACTATGGATATTATGCCATTGGAAATAAGTCTTATTGGATTACAGAAAATGGATGGCAGACTGAATTTAAGTATCTAAATTGGAAAATATTGCCCTAAGTATGGTCTTCTTAAATTGAAATGCTGAAGCAAGCCTTGAAAAATGGCTATTTTGTCAATTACAGTAATGACACAGTATGAAAATCCTATCAAAAACCTATAAAACCCTTAATATAAGAGAAATTCACAAGATTTCAAACAGCATTACCCTATATTTTACTTAATGGCCAGCTGTTAACATAACAAAATGAATACAAATATCATGGAAATATGACAGAAAGAAGCCAGGTCTGACGTTGAAGCCCTTTATATCATTCTAGGTTAAAGTAGGAAAGACACGGTATGACACGAATGCGCTAGGCTGCCAGTTCACAAAAAAAAGGGTGATGCAAGCCAAGTGTTCAGAATTACCCAGTCATGCCCCTTCCATGGCCACTTCCTCCCTCTCCCACCTCCATGCTCATAACCTAACACCATGTTCACCTAACTCTAGCTCTGGTAAGCACCAGGCTCTTCGTGAGAGTTGTGATGCCACTAACTCAGCAGAAAATTAACGGGTAGAAAGTTTTCTGTGCAGTCAGGTAGCAGACCTAGCTCAGCAAATGGCCCTGTGATTCCTGAGCTTGCAATGGGAGAAGGTCTGGCCATCAGAAATGGAGGAAGCTGACAGCAACAAAACACTCCTCTTTTTTGCTGGCCGTGAAACACCACACCACCTCAGCTCTTTACAGAGCATGAGTTCTGGGAATGGGAACTGGTTCTATACAGACATATTAGCATCAGTGGTTCACTTTCTCAACAACACTGGTACCTCTGTATACAAAATCCTTCAGTAAGTTGGAAAAACTGCAAAACCAAGGGGATCTCCAAAATTGCTGCAGTCAAGAAGCTTCATAGGATAATGAGCTTTTTCAGTATAGTTTCTCAAATTCTGAATTAAAAAGTTGTTGTTGAAGGTTTGCTTTGAGAAAGGGAAACCACCAGATAAATGGAATGTCAAGAACAAAACCACTCAGAAGTGTAGCAACTAAATAAGCACTTCTAAGACAGTACAGAATTCCCCCTTCCTTCTGTTGGGAAAACTTGATGCTAGGAAATTTGCGATCACTCAGCTAAAGCCAAATGCATTCATGGGTGCATTTTACAGAATTTGATATACTAAAAGCCTTCACATATGGATGTAGCACAAATAATTAAAATTAAATATACAGAAAAAAGGACTCTCAGGTCATAAAGAAATCTTGAGAGAGATAGTGACACTGTAATAACAACAACAACAACAACAACAACAACAACCACTGCAAGCTAGACTATCTACATCCATAGCCATCTACATATTAAAAGAAATGCATATTCATATTCCCTCGGTGATGTTCCTCTGCTCTTCCAAAGTCAAAGGAACTCTTCTCTAACTGGATACAATTTTTCTCACTATGTTTTTCAGCAGCTGTCTTTGTTGATTTCTAATCAAAGCTCATGATAACTGGCTTTAGCAACAGATTGTAGTTTCCCAGATGAATTAGCAAACAAAGTTTTTTTTTTTCCCCTCTTCCACAGAACTTGAGATGCATTTTGTGTGTTAAGAGGGAATTGATGAGTTCCGTAATCTGGTCAACACCAAATACATTTAATGAAGGAACGTCAGAGGTCTATGGTATTTGTATACTTCAAAATATGGACAGCTACACGACAAAGATAAATGCCAGCCTGGGAAACAAAAAAATTGGACTGTAGCAATTTATAAGAGTAGAAAATGAGAAACCTTTAGACAACAATTGATTTAGATTTGACTGAGAAACAGGCATACGAAGAACAAGTAAATTGACACATCATAAAAAATCTTCACTTGGGTTTATTCTAAAGTATTCTTTAAATGGGGGAAAAAAGCTCATCACAACAGAAGCATTCACTGAAAGATGATATTGATTTAGTAGGCAGAGCCTGAGGGATGTCAAACCAGAAAATCACTATAATCAACTACAAAGGAAATTCATCATGGCAAAAAGGAAGTGGGTGGATGTGCAAAGCTCATGAAAGAAAAAGAAAAATAACATTGCCTGCTGTTAGATGCATTATTTAAAAAACAAAACCAGAGTGAATGTTAAAATGATTCCTAAGCAGTAAATAAATATATGAGAAACCTAACAGATAGATACTGAGATAAAGTAATTAGGGCATAGGCTGTATTTTATTGAAGAGACATTGTAGAGTTCCATAAGCAAATGTTTCTTGTGACTGTGTTCTAATGACAAATTTTAGGTTGAAGATTAAAAATCTGGATACTTAAAAACATAACACTTACATTTCTCAGAAAGACTGCAAAAAAAGAGAGAAAATATATGCTAAACCTACAAATCTAATTTACTTTTCTATAATGAAACAGAAGACTGCTGAATAAAGTCCAGCAGAAGCCAGGGTGTTGATAATTGACAAAGCAGACAACTTCAAACATCCTAGGACAAGAAAGATTAAGTTTAATATGTCTCAAATGTGTGGGTTTAAAATAATTTCATTCAACATTTGTTCTCAGTCTTGAATAGAAGAGGAGGAAGAGGAGAGATTAAATGGCAGGTGAATTGAATGTTTCTTTTGGTGATAATAAAATCTAGAGGACTGATGGAATGCAATTTAATCTAAACCAGCACAAACCACTTATGTTCTCCTACAGAATATGTGCGTGACATGAGGCCTGATCTTTCAGCACAATCTGGCAGCAGGAACAGCCACACACCCAGCGCAAAGCTATCCTTTGTACGTGAGGTGGTGACAGCGCTGGGTTCCCAACACAGTCTCCGCGCAACATTCTGACGGCCAACTTAGGGGAAAAAAATTCAAATGTAGTTTATATTTTTGAATGCTCTGCTTTTTGCATGGTTGATTTCCGAGCATTTCTCTGAAGCAGGATAGTACATAGTAGAGGGGTGCAAGCACTTGAAAATGATGCCAGAGAAGTTTAATATAGAGCAGTCAGAAGACTGTGGCAAATGCTTGGCCACACCAATTTAGTATACAAGTTGCATAATTCCTATTTGCCCCCACAGCCCTAAACTGTGCTACACTAAGTAGTTGGTGAGGTGCTAAAAAATAGTAGATAGGCTGCACGTGGTGGTAACTTTCACTACAGCTGCTGGAAGTGGTGGTCCTCAGAGCC
>BOSO01028900.1:0-23806 GCA_018403395.1 Gorsachius goisagi
AAAGGCAGTTTAATAAAGGAAAAAAAAAAAAAGCAAAAGCAAAGGCCGCGCGGTAGCAGAAGGAAAGAAAACAAGATTTTATTCTCTACTTCCCATTAGCAGGCGATGTCCAGCCACTTCCCAGGAAGTAGGGCTTCAGTGTACATAGTTGTTCCTTCCCGAAGACAAAACGTCGCAAAAGACGAATGTCCCCCCTCCTCTTCCTTTCCCTTAGTTTTTATATCTAAGCTGACGTCACATGGTATGGAATATCCCTTTGGTTGGTTTGGGTCAGGTGTCTTGGCTACGTCCCCTCCCAAGATCTTGTCCCCTTCCAGCCCACTGGGTGGGGGAATATTGGAGGCACAGCCTTCATGCTGTTCAAGCACTGCTCAGCAGTAACCAAAATATTGGTGTGTTATCAACCTCTTTCTACATACCAATAGAAAGCACATCCCTATGCTGCTCGACCCAATACAGCAATACATAGCTAGCACAAATAAAGACAGAGACTTTAAGGAGTAAGATGATCATATTAAGGGAGCTAACAAATCTGCTATTTTGCTTGTCTTTTGGTCACAAAGTTTGTATTCCTGTCTTAGTCTTTGCAATAATCAAAAATGACCTATTAAATCTCATGCTGAAAGCACTGGTTGGATTTTTCTAGCAAGTTCCTGACATTACAGTGGTTTTCTTTACCTCCCTGCAGGAACTACCTCCCACACCGAAAAACTTCATTGCAGACATAATGAAGAGACCTGTTCTTACAGATGACTTGAATTTATAAAGGTCCTAATGGCTTTTTTTGTGAAGAGCTCATCACAGGGAAGCAGTAACAGGGCATATGTGGATCTCTCTGTTTGTTCATAGAGAGCTTTCATTTGAAAGCAAGCAATTATAATGTTGGAGGGAGTGGTTTTTACATGTAGGAATAAGGCTTTCGCAATACACTAATGGGAGAGAGGTGTGCAGCCTAGAGAACTCTCCTGTAAGTGTTGCAGATTTATTTTTCTATATCAAATATCTATGCCAGACTCTTTTAGTGATTGATCAGAGACCTGAATAATGAAGGCTGGGGAACATATCCCCTTCTGAGGAAAATAAAACAGAGATGATTTGTTTCTGTTTTATATTGAGCCTATTGCAAATAGTAGCTGGCTGGGTTTTGTTCCAGGTTCCCCTGAGGTTATGTGAGCACTTCAAGTTGCATCCAGATGTGCTATACTGGCATGAAGTCTTCTCCGTAGAGATCAATAATAGGTATTTCTGTTAAACCCAGTGTGCAGGACAGACAGAGGAATGAATGCTCATCAATCACCAGAGCAGGCAACAAAAAGTAAGAGTTTTTTCCAGTTTACAATTATCTGTATTTCTTAGAGGCTTTGAGCCTCATTCTGTAAGGCAAATGTATACCATATCATAATGGCTCATATCTGTAAAAACATGCGTCTGTCACTGTCTGATTTCACTCCTAATGAGTGACCACAAGAAGTACAGGGCTAGGTGGGTTGGCAAGACAGACGTGAGCTGACATCTTAATGCAAAGCTGGAGGGAGCTTCTTGTGTCCCGCTTTCCAGTTCTGTTTAGGAAACCCACCAGGGCTGCGCATGCTACAACACACAGTGAGACACCATGGCCTATGGAAATTAATTACTTTGGTGTTTGTTACTAATAGACTTTTTTTTTTTTTTCACTGACACCATTTGGACATCTCCTGGCAGACCGCCCCACAAGTCACACTACAGGGGTGACACCTGCATACAGGGATGCTACGTGTACAGTAGATGTGCTAGGGATAAGCAGAGCCCTTACTTTGCAAGGATCTCAGTCATGGGTTCCTTGCAAGGGCTGAATTCACAGGCAGTTCCTGGAAAGCAAGACTCAGTTATAGGCTGTGATCTGCTGAGAATTGCATATCATCATAGTGGATCATGTCGCTACTCTCTTTGCAGTCCATGCCAGCCTAGAAGTCAGCCTTTCAGTACAGAGCAGGCAGGAAGGCTCACCTGCATACATGGCTGCAGGTCTGCTGGGTCTTATCAGGGATCATTTCCCATCCACCAGAGTCCCTGGAGTAGGTGCCAGGCCCACATGCCTGCCGGCAAGGCTTACAGCAGCATCGCTCAGATGAGAGAAAGGGAAAGGACAGCTAACACCCCCCTGCACCAGCACAGTGTGTCCCAGAAACCTCTAAAGGAGTCGCTGCTAATTTTCCCTCCCACAGTCCCCCTGGGTGGTGTGGGCACAAGAGTGTGGAAAAAGCTTTCAAAACTGTGACTTGCGATTTCCCCCACAGGGGGTTGCACAGGAAGGTTGGGGAGAAAGGTGGGAAGTGTATGAGAAGAGGCACCTATTCACCCATTGCTTGCCAACAGCTCTCCTCTGAAGACCAGTGAATATCCCTTTCCCACTCTCCCAGAACAGGAAGGATATAACATTTTATTTGGTGTAAAACCTCCCAAAGAGTTGCTGGCGCCTTGCTCCTGCCCCACACGGCACACTTCTGCCTCTAGTTGTAGGGCTCTGCTGTGAACATAGGGGTGAGGGATCCAAGTGCAGACAATGAGCTTCTTGGGTTGAGATGAGTGAGGGTTTCACCATGATCATTTCAGAGCTGGCCTTGCCACACACCCTGGGAAGAGCTGCCTTGGGACAGGTGAAGGGACCACACGGGGAGCAAGAGTCTGTGATTGGGATAGCACCTGGGCAAGGGAAGAGGTGTGTAGGCAATGGTGGAGGAGGAACCTCTTCTGGCAGCTTGGCCACCACTGGAAACCTGGACTTCGACTGATCTCTACAAGAAAAATAGTGTGTAGAATTTCAGTACACAGCCCTTCCTTATGGAGAAAGAAAGAAGGAGCATCTATTTTGGGAAACGCTTTCCCACTCACATGCATTTCACCTCAGGGCAGTGCCTGCAGTCAGCCCAGCAGGCAGGTATGGACTTCTTCTGGCCAGGAAGGGAACCATCCTGGTGCAAGTGGCCCATTTCATTGCTGCGAGGTCCAGAGAGCTGCTGTTAATGCACAAGAGACAGAGACATTTCTTCGCGGAGGGGGGCAGGAGAAGAGATACCCTGCAGGCTACAGTCTGCACTTTCATCCAGATAACACTGGGAGTCATTCGAATAAAACTGATTATCTTGGTTTCAAAACCATCAGCATTAATCAGAGTGGTGTCGTTTGCTCCCACACATTATTCCCCATTGCAGTCTCTTCCCCCTTGTTTCCTCAATTTCTTTAATTTTTTTTATTTTTTTTTTTAGCATTAGTCTTTAAAGCAAGCTGCACTGCATTTAGCAAGCTGTGGTTTCTCTTTTGTTTCAAAAGAGTGTGGTAGAGAGGCACACATATATATTGGAGGCATTTGAAATGGAGACAAAAAATTGGCCAAAGGAGGAAAAAGGATTGCAAAAGTCTCATAATGGCCAAAACTGAGCTTTACTGGCAAAGGGGAACCTTGTTTCTCCTCACACTTTGCATCCCAGAGTGGTCCAGGGTCAGGGAATGCCCCGCAGGAAGGGACCTGTGAGTGATTGATTAATGGAGAAAATGGCATCATCCAAACGATGACTCTGGCCAAATGCCTGCAGCACCTCAGCAGACTGATCACAAAATCAGAGTAAACCCGGCCGTACCTGGGCGCACCAGGCCTCCCATGGGGACTGAATGGCATTTGCACATGTTCAGCAGGCCCCCGGCCACCCTGCCGCTGAACAGGTTCTCACCATCGCCTGGTGCATCTGCCATGAAACCAGTGAGGGTAGGAGGAACCTGAGAGGAGAAGGTGCTTGCTGACCTGTGGGGATTCAATATTTTGCCACAAAAATACAAGTGGTGAAGTCAGCTGCTCTCCTACGATCAAGCTGAAACGGGAGGAGCCTGGAGGCATTGTATTCTGGGGTGAGAAATAGTCCTAAAAATCTCCTTTCTCTTTGTCAGCGCTCGGTTTGTTTTTCTGGGGCATGGGTGCATGCAAGTGTGCATGCACACACACATAGGAGGAACAGAGGTACTTATGGGTAAAAAGCATCGTGAATAGACCTGGACACAAATCCAAAGCTGGTCTGGTGAGGGGGGCTTATTTTCAATTTTTTTCTTTCCTTTTCCATTTGAAAGGTTGGGGGTTTTTTTTACTATTTTAATTAAGCAGCTGGAGTCATGCATCAATGAATAATTGTGTGTATGAGCTTGGAATATATCTGTCTCTTAAATCTATTTTGTATGCATGAATAAATGTTGTATATAGCCTAACATCATTGGTAAGAGGCCTATTTAACAACCTTTAAGAAAGACAAGCAATTAAAATTTAGCAGAAGACAAAGTATATGCAATTTTTAGGTTATTTCCTTTAGCAGTTTTTTTATGCTGGAGGCAAAGAAAGTGCCGTGGAAACCTGCTGAAATGCAAAGCTGTCATGTAAAATGCCACATTATCCGAGCAACTCATGTCTCAAAAAACCTTGCAATTTTTACAACATGCTGAGTACAATTTAATTAGGAATCTTCATGCAGGGACTGTTGTCAAAGAGTGTGCTTTTCTCTGCATGCAGTAGTTAATAGTATAAAAAAAGATGTATAATCCAATAGCAAGTGGAAAATCTGCAGCCAGACGCCTGCAAAGCCTCTGAGATGCCAATTAAAAGAGATTAAATAAAACGGAATGTAATTTTGAGTTATTATTTCAAAAAGCACATCCATAAATTATAAAGCGCTCTTCCCAACCAGAAAGTTGCAGAAGCTGTGTGCCTAACACAAACACATTAAGCCACTGGTGCCTTCTCAAGGGACTGTTGAATAGGAAATAATATTGTTCCTGAAGAAAAAAATTATATTAAGCAAAACCACCACAATGATTTAACAACAGAGAAAATTAAGCTGAAGGACAGTGTGTTGATGGTGCTAGTGAGAGAAATGCTGTGTTGCCCTGTAGCACAGATACAGGGCTAACCCTGCCTCCCCAGCCCCAGTTCTGGCCATTTATCCTTTGCGGGGTATGTCTGAGCTTCTCAAGCATGCTGACAACTAGGGTTTGAAAAATCAGCCTCTCGCACCTCCAAAATAGGGCTTACACTTTGAAATTATTCAGCCATGCTGCTGATAGAGAGACAGAAAACAGAAAGACAGGCCAACAGAAAGAAGGAAAGACAGAAAAACATTTTCAGGACAAGCAAACCCAGTTTCGCAACACTGTGGTCTGAAGTAAGGCAGCAAAATTGAAGTGGAAGCTTTCCAGTGCTGTTGGACCAGAGAATTCTTGTCCACAAAACTGTAATTACTGATTTGTATCAACTTGCCATTGCAGCAAGTAGTATAGTATCTAGATGAGGCATTTAAGCACTTTCATCTTATCCTAGGACATCTCTGCTACAACCAATTTTAAATGCGTGACAATTTTATATACAGAAATTACATAACATTTGGCCACTGCAGGACCTTAGCAGGTACAGTTTCAAAGTACTGGAGCATTCGGGTAGGAAAATACCAATTTCAAGCCATAGTTTTCAAACATACTAAAAGTAATTTTCCTATAAAGCTTGTAGTATTTCTAGCATGCATGCTCACATTCACAGAGAGCTCCTTACCTCAGCCTCCAGCTTACTCAGTAATGCCAGCAGAGCAGTCTCACACCGACAAAACATGGGTGACCAAGAGACCCTGAACTCTACTCATTCATTGTCTGTTAACATTAATAGCAATTGTTCTAAAAACACAAACAATAATCTGTAAAACTGGTAAATACTACCTCATCTAAAACCACTGCAGTGACAAACCTGTGCTTCCTTCAGCAGCTGTTTAAGAAAGGGCATATTAAGAATGACAAACTTCTTATGACACTGAATTCAGAGGGGAATTTTGATACCTGATTAACACAGAGGATACTGCGGCATTTGAGCAGCTTGAAGGTCTCCCAGGTCCTAGGTGACTGTACATTCAGATGCTGACACATTCAGAATTATCCAGCTGACCCGGAATGCTACAGTGCAAAATGCAGAAGTACATCTATATGGTGAATGTGTTTTGCTCTGTGATGGCAAATTTATGGTGCTATAGAAATGGTTAATAATGATTTCATAAGCTACATTAAGTAAAACATGCAATAACCATACCTCATGGAATACTCAAAACTATAAATGACACAACTCAAAATCTAAAAATGGATTGGCATGAGGTTATAGTTTTTAGTGTTTGGATTTATGAAAGAGCACCTTTATTTTACACATTACCCGCCTATACATTGCCCTGGTTGTCTCTGAGAAATTTTTATATAATGCATCGGTGAGGAATCCTAAGTTATAAGGCAGAATATCTCACATCTAAAGGTTTAGAACTACCATTAAATTAATATTGGATCTCAAATATAGAGCAAATAGCTCCTAAAAAAAGCCTACAGATCCCTTAACATCTAAAGAGGGCTTATAACAAATATGAATGTAATATTGAATTTCAGACTGAGTGAGAAAAAATTAATTTTTAGTCTTGCTATAAAGATAGAGCCACTGCAGAAATCCCAGGAGACTTCAGACCAGATATTCAGCTCCTATGAAGTGATGTAGTTTTATATGTGCAGTATGTTGTCCACTATGGAAATTTTCTAACACAAAGAATGATAGGGCTCAACTCACTGTGGTATGAATAATTCAGTACATAAATCTGAAGGAGCATCTGTTCTGAAGGAAAGGCAAATTAGGCTTGTATTCCTTCTTGCTTTTCGTATGAGCAAGACTATTAGGTATGTAAATGTGTGAATTTAAGATCTTGTGACTGAATACTCGATTCTGTGCCAGCAGAATAAGGAACCAGATTTTTGGCTTAAATCCATGCTGATCTGGTTTGATATTGTCATATCTGGATACAACACAGGCAAGTGTATAACCCACACGTTTTGTTTAAAATGGGAGATGGTGGGCCAAATTCTGGCTCCCCCTGAAGGATCTGGCTGGTGCTGAGGCATATGAATGCTGTACATTGACTTTCCTATTCTCTAACTCGATGACTTTAATTCTTACTCCAATTATCCTGCCTCCTAGTAATATGCAGCGACGTGTTCACAGTATGTGAATCTAGCCAAAGATCTGTACAGAAAATGTAAGGGTTTGCCTTTTTTCTTCTTGCACAGAACATAAAGTGGGGGCATCTCTTTGACAGTGGTGCAATGTGCAGGATCCAGCGAGACACAAATACTTGATGCTTAGACAGTAACTGAAAACATGAAGATGAAGGGCCCAGATCATCCGTTCAACTTCAGTGGAGGTAGGCGGCTAACATCATCTGACGATTCACTTCACGGATTTTTAATAGAGAAGTCTATTACACAGCTACCTCTTATAAAGTATTTATCTCTCTGCTATTACAGTAATGTCTCAGTGCTTCTGGAGTCTTAAAAACATATTTACCCTCATAACTGGTGAAGTAAGAAAGCGCTTACTTTACAGATAGAGACACGGTGTACAAGTACACTTGACACCCACAGCACCGAAGGAGTTTAGGCACCTGCAGTTTGGTAAATACCAAGTCCTTTGGAACATCTGTGCCTAAATTCCAAGCAGAAGTCACACAGGAGACCTGGAGGCTGAGGGAGCAAGGGAGAAGAAAGGACTGGCCCTGGCTGTCCTCATTTTCAGGTGCCCATACCTCAATTATTTACCCATTCTGCTTCTGTTTCTGCTTCATTCCAGCAAGGAAAATTCCTAAGAACACCTGATCTCCTGTGCTAGGTCCAGCAAAGTTCCTGGACAACCCTCTCTAACCAGGAAGGCACATAAAGAAGGGTCCTGGCACTACTGTACATTCCCAAATCTTGACAGTTGGTCCTTTAGGATCGTGCTATGATTGCATTTAATAGCTGCTTGCCGAGCTTTCTTCTATGACTCTGCCTGGCTCCTTGAAGCTCTGTGAAAAACATACTTTTGTTTTAAACTGGCAGCACCACGAGTATGTTGGGTGCGCTCTGTTTCTTGCATAACAAGAAAGAAGTGGACAGTTGTTCTTTCTTCACTTCCACTGCCTTTGGGTTTTGTGGGGTTTTTTTCCCCAACTAAAACATTCAGACTGCTCTGATTCTAATGATTTTGGAAAAATATGAAAAAAATCACGTGGTAGTGCCATTTTGGGTAGAACTATTTATAAAGATATGATAAAAGAAGGCAAAGTTAATAAAAATAATAGGATCTACAGAAAAGCTGCAATTTATACAGTATAGTTTGATCGTTTAGAAAACAAACTCTACAACGAGACGACTTCTGCAGCGTCTTCTAACACAGCAAGTCTTTGTTCTTCATTAAATAAGCCTTATGACACCTCCATATGTTAAACAATATTCATATTTTTCAGACTTGCCAAGAAGTCCTAAAGCAAAACCACATTAAAGAAAGGATTCCTTTTGGGAAAGCTCCTGCACTCATGGTTCGGTAGTGAAGTGAAAATGGCTACGCGTGTGCAGTTAAGCATATGCTTGCTTCTGTCCTGAACCCGGACCTTCCCAGACACACAGCTACCACTAAGACTCAGTATCACACTAAACAGAAGCCCATTACCTCTTGCCAAGTTACTGGACTTGGAATTTCAAATGAACCTAATGGAATTTGACGTCCAAGTCCTACTGAATTTCAATGTCCCATTGCTTTAGCAACCTTTCAACCTTAAGCAAACAGTTGATGCTATGCTTTCACAAAATGGACTAAAGCTTGTTAGCGTGGTTTTCCTGCATAAAATGTTCCCTGGATAAAGCTTGATAAAAGTCAGATGCCATACATGGCAACTTTTGGTAACTTTAGCAAATATATATTTTAAATGGCAATCGTTTTAGAAACCAACAAATGCAAGTCAGTAACAAGGAAGATATTGTTCCAGTGCATGGTGTGTGTGTCAGTCATCGTAGCAGCTTCCAAATGACACAAATGCTTCAGAAGAGATAGCTGGCAATTATTTTAGGTTTCCTCACCCGCGAGTCTCACGTTGCATCCGTCACACTAATAAAGCAGTCCACAAGCTGGGAAAAATAATCCTACAGAATAGCACCAAATACATACTGTTTATCTGTACAGCTGAGATCTGGCAAGACCCCAACTTTCTTGTTCCCCTTACAGATTCAAGAGAGCAGCCACAGGTTCAAAACGATTTCTGATAGGAAGACACAGAGGCTTTAAAGTCTGAGACTCCTTCAAAAGTGATTGAAACAAAGCTTTCACCCCATGAGATTTATAGCTTGGAAAGCCATTACAAAATTCCTTTCTCTCCAATAAATTAGACATCATCTTTTAACTTTTAGATTGATCCATAGGGAGAGTCCATATTGTCTAAATACTCTGCCTGAGCTTGAGTTCTATGTTTAAAACATGATGTGGATGTGGATGACAAGTGCCCATTAAAAAAGGCCCTATGAAATTTTGCATAGATGAGCTAGATGGGAAAGAAATCCCCAGACTTCTCTGAGCTGCTCCAGCATTCCTTGCTAGCAAATGCTCTCATGTACCCCAACACAGAGTCAGGATGCTAGACCCAAAATATTTTAAGGCATGGTATTTGCAACTCATGGGCCTGCTTGGCATCCCAGATTCCATTCGTGCATTTCCTCAGACTCTAAAGGAAAGGGCTCCCTGTTATGCTGCGTTGCGATCCTCATTCCAAACCTGCCTCCCTCTCCATTGTCACCGCACAGCACCGGACGGGAAGCTGAAGGGAAGTACGTGCCTATTAGCAGGCACACACAGAAGCCAGGCTGCACTTTGGACATATGGAACCTATTAGTTTTTAAATCTCCCCCAGAGACTGTCCGTATTTATGATGCCACAAAGAAAACCCGCATGCTTGGACATATTGAGTGAAATTAAGACTATCAAATGTGTTTACGCAGTGGTGGAAAACAAGCAGTTGAGAAAAAGGTTTAGTTAAAGGTTTATTGCTCTGACAACTATGACCAATGTTTTTGTACAGACTTGTAGTTTTTATCACTATGATTAATATTTTTGCTCAGCATTTTAACCAAAGGGTTTAAGGAGAGGGCATTTATTTTGTGTGGCATTTAAACAAGATTCTGAGCAATGCTGGAGGATGGATGGCCAGAAGGTAAAATAATGTTGCCCAGTATAACCCTTTAATAACTCAAACTTAAGAGTTCATAATCTGAGGCACAGTGGCTCACTGACCTCCAATAAATATCTTGTGATACTATAACATGCGTCTTACTATTACAGAGCAACACCAAGAGAGATTTGATAAACCCATTTACTAATTCTCCTTCCTCTTGGTGTGTGTGAAAGGACCAGAGCAGAAACTGGTGCCGAGTAAGACCTGCACCCACATGTGTGTGCTTAGGGACATGGTTTAGTGGTGGGATGGCAGTGTTAGGTTAACAGTTGGTTTTGATGATCTTAAAGATCTTTTCCAACCTAGACAATTCTAGGATTCTATGTGGACATTTCAGTTTTATTTTCTCATTTAATAAAGTAACAGCTGCAGTGGCTATATAATTGTGTCACTTAAGAGTCCCCTTTGCAAGAGTCTTGTGTTTTTCTCCCATGCCATGTAACATGTGAAAAATCCTAAGGTACAGATAACCCAGAAGAGCTCCCCTTTAAGCCCCAGCTTCGATCTACATGCTGCTTCTAAGCTTCTCATGAATGCTCTTCTCTGCTGCAACCTCTTGGTGGCAATAGCATAAGGCAACATGTTGCAAAGTGTACCAAAGGCTACCAAAGGCTACACCTGATGTTTTGTGGCAGGTAGGACTCCCCACTGGAAGGTCTGGAAGAGGAGGTAGTGTTAAAAATCTAACTCCCAATGACATATTCTTTTAGCTCTGTTGAACTTCCTTCTTCCAAATAAACAAACTCTGATGTTTGCAAGAAATGAGTTCTTTGAGGGGAAAAAAAAAAAAAGATTAGTGGATCCTCATGAATTCTGAAGACTTGTTAATTATGCAGTTGATTGACACCCTTTGGATGGGTCCAAAGAAACTCAAATTTTCTGTTTTGTTACTAGGCCCTCTTTCCTTCTACTCCCACATTCATTTCACGGGTACCAGTGCCTAGCTTTAACTGTACATGCACCATTCCAAAGGAGCTCCTCCAAGTGTGGTTGAGGGAATCCCAAGCCCTTGCCCACACATCCTGGGCAGTTGTATCAGACTGAGGACCAGTGTCCAAGTCAGAACAAGCAATAATTTTGCTTACTGAAGTGCAAGCCCTCAGCCCATGTAGGAGAGCAACACCAGCGTTAAATGCTAACACAAAACTGTGCTGACAAAGTGCGTATTCAGCCACTGGAATACACTCATTAATATTTTGGGACTGGATTGTTAGTTCCAGTGACCTCTGGCTGAGACATTGAAGAGCCATCTAAGCAATTACATGCAGCAATTACTGAAGCCCATGTATGTTACGAAGCAGCAACTACCTTCTCCCCTTTAATGATGGATGTAATTATACCTAAAACTACAATAACATGCCCTGTCAGTCTAAAAGAATCTGACATTCACTCCCCCTACCCTTGCCCAAACATTCCCATCGCCAGACCTGATCCTTTACCCCGTCACCCCTCACAGCAATTGTCAGCACAAGCTGAGCGTGATGCGTAGGGCAGGGCTGAGCTGTGCAAGAGCAGGGCTGAGAAGGACCCTTTATTTGACAAATAAATTTGACAAATGGTCTTCACTTGAGAAATAACTTTACAGCACAGAAAGTTTAGATCTGTTGCCAGTTAACTCATCTGCTCCACCATTTAGCTTGTGGTTGTACAGGCACATTCACGATTATTTTTCCTGCACCTTTGAAGAAAAGTGCATTCGTGGAAGGTAGCAACTTACGGACTTAAACTCTTCGCAGGGTTTACCGGCCTATTTTATGTGTGACATTTATGCTTAGTTGAAACAGTCAATTGCTATTGATCAGGAAACTTTATCAGCTTTCCTAAAGTGAAATGAACACTCTGGCAGTATGCTTTTACCTCTGTATTCCAGGGTATTACACACAGACATATAAATTGACTGCAAACTGTAAAAAGAAGTTCAACAGAAAATATAAGCTGCAATTTTTTTTATTGCTTTTCTAGCAAGACACTAAGTTCATCAGCTGGTTGGGATTTAGCAGCTCAGACATTTTTATTGGTGTGTCTCCACTGACTTAGAATTTATTTTCATGTTATTTGATCGAACTGCATGCAGGGAATACTTGTGCTTAGTGAAGATAAAACAATATTTAAGACTTAAAGTCTTTTTTCTCAATTTGCTAGCATCATCTAGTTTTCAAAAGCAGAAAACCTGAAAAACAATTTACTTTTGATTGCACCGACTTCTGCATGTGTATGAGGACTCCAAAGTAAAGCTGATTAGTTTCAGTTTGGTATACTGGCAAATTGGCACAATTTCTAATCAGCATATTGCACATAGCAATCTAGGCATCCATAAAACTTTCCATAGTTTTATAATCATTAATGACATTATTTAAAGTTATTGACAAATTATTTGAAATTACTTTAATAGCCTTTTTCCCAAGAGCTCACCTATTTATAGGAAGATGGGTTTTCACAGTCTTTAGGTGAATAAAGAACATTATTTTCTCCAAGGCCAGGCTTGAATCTTCCTTTTGAGGGCAAGAAGAGTGTTCCGTTGTATACTATTCTCTGGCAAGCAGTGGGCAGCAAAAGAAACCCCAGGTTTAAGCAACTGGACTCACCAGTCAGTGAGAAAATCAGCTGTGATACTCTAAATAACAATTTACCTTCAAGTGGCAGAGGTTTGGTGAACCTCTTCCTCTTGGTGCTCTGTGTCCTAACCGACTTCAGCTCATCTCCGCTAGGCACTAAAGATGGGGTTTCAGTTCCTCATCTTTCAATTAGCTTTCAGGTGGCTGAATTTGTTTTGCATCATACCCAGATATGATCTGCAATGTGCCAAAAACTTCTGGTTATTCACACCACCTCTTGATAACAAAATCAAGGGCATCTCAAGTTGTGCCAGGACAGGTTTAGGTTGGACATTAGGAAAAATTTTTTCACTGAAAGGGTTGTCAAGCATTGGAACGGGCTGCCCAGGGAAGTGGTCAAGTCCCCATTCCTGGGGGTATTTAAAAGACCGGTAGAGGTGGTGCTTAGGGACATGGTTCAGCGGTGGGATGGCAGGGTTAGGTTAACAGTTGGACTTGATGATCTTAAAGGTCTTTTCCAATCTAAACAATTCTATGATTCAAGGATTCTATGATCAAACCCTTTCAGGGTGAAGTTTTGACATAGAAGAAACTGAGCGTTACAGTACGAGGACTTGTCAGGATTCTTCTGCATTTGTGTCATCCTTTCTGGCCACTGATTTTTTTTGCCCAGACAGGACTATAATGATCACAACTATATGACACCATTCAAGGCATCCTATCTAATAATTCTTATTCCAAGTTAAAAAAAGTACCTGGTCTTGATATAAAGATGGAAAATGGTATAAAAGCCTGTCCCCTTCCCTTTGAAAGTTGTTCCAGTTCACAGTGACCCATATTGTTTTAAAATGTATGTTGTGAGCAGAATTTGTCTCTCTCAGTTCTAGACACCTACGCCTGAGCTAGACTCTTTTTATAGACAGTGGAAAAGAATAGGCATTGCCAAAGCACAGTTCAGCTGACCTATTTTAGATCAGCTGAAGAGTGACCTAGACAAGTCACCTCTTTTTTTTTCCTGTTGGCTGAAGGGAGGTCTAGTTCAGGTGTAGGTACTAGAGGTATATTTACCAAAGATATATTATGTCTATACCCAAACTCCAAAATACATAACCTCAAGTACATTGCTGCACCATAGTAATCTACATCTGGAAAGGTGAATCCCCCCTTACCTTTACCTGGACCCTAATTTTTCCATAATTTCATCTAAAGAGAAATATTTTTGTTTCAGACCACAACCAGCTTATGTCCTTATGCTCTCTCCAATGAGCTACATGAAAGGAATTTCTAAATCTCCCAGTATAATGCAGAATTTCAAGCCTAGAAGTCACTCTGTCATTGTTTTATGAAGCCAGCTCCAGTGTTTCAGCAATTTAGGGGGTGACAGATAGCTATATGAGATGATGCTTTGCAAGCCAGATCCCAGCCGTGTTGTGTATTTGGGTATAGAGGCACTAGCAGTGCCCCTGAAGGGACATTTAGGCACCATACTGTGGGGTTGTGCCTAATTAATCAGGTGACTCAGCTACTTAGTTCAGGACAATTGTTATGCTGGTGTGACCATATTCATTCACAAGTGACTTTGTTATCGCTGCATTGCCTTGCATGGCACAGCTTAGACATGAGTGCAGTTGGATTTAGAAAAATAGCATTCTGATTTGGATGTCTATCACCAAGGAGCGAGACAGCAATGAATTTAGCTTAAGATACTAAATGAGGAAAAAAAAGGAAAATGACAATAAGGAAACAAAATACCAGACATTTAATAAACTTTACAATGGATGTATTTCAGTTTCAAGTGTTCCTTAAATATCCTGTGAGCGAAACCAGCTTACTAGCTATAGTCCAAATATTACCTGTAGTCATATTACCTGGAATACATTTTACATAGCAAAACTTCCAAATAACTAAGTCTGGAAACCTATCAATAAAATTGTTCACAACTACATGATCTGTGCTTATGCAGCAGCTGGTATTTCAGCCCTGTATGATACTTATTTGCCTTAAGCAAAACAAATCACATACATACATACACAATGAAGGTTCACAAGAATGCCTAGGTAAATGTGTCTGGCTTCAATGGGCGTCATAGATATATCACTCTTAGCATCAGAGGGAGCAAATTCTCACCCTGGTAAACCTGATGACTAGGGAGTTTGCAGCCCTCCAAACAGTGCACTAGCAGATGAAATTACATGGAGGGTTGCAGCTGCTGCTTAATTAGCAGGATGATAAATCTCAGGGGAATGTTTGCCCTCTGTATGACAAAACAGCAGAGGTGGTGTGGTGGCTGGGGGGGTAAAGTTGGTCCATTCTGTTAGTACTTAAATCACTGCTGTCTTCTCAAACACCCCCTGATGCTTCGGTCCTGACGCCTGACCTGGAGCCTCATGAGCTGCACTGGAGAGCCAAGGGAAAAAAGGGAACAGCTGAAATATGTTTGAAGCAGCTCATTTTGAGCTGAGTCTAAAGGACTGGCAGAATTGGACTAAAAAGATCCTTTTTTTTCCCTAAGCTCAACACACCTTTCTTTTACGTACTTATTTTATTGTGCAACTAAGAGAGAGAAATGAGTGCTCCAGAAGTCCTACCCAAATTAACTCGAACCCAGTGAGTGCTTAGATCTCATCCTGCAGAGGCCTGGCAGCTACAGAAAAGGCGGGATGGGAAAACACTCAGAAATATTTCACTGCTATATTTATGCTTGAGTCTCTACCAGTATTTCTTCTTCTGATTCATACATTTTGCTACGCATTAGCAATAGAATCCCTATTTCCTATACAATCACATCCCTCTTTTTTAACTTTGTCAGATCAGCCATTTAGTCATTGGGCAAGACTTGCTTCCCCTCTCTGCGGAATGAATGGCATTTCCTTGTGAAGAAACTTTGCCTCATCATAACAAGGATGCCCTTGTCAGCACAATTCATTCTTAATGACAACTTGAAAGAAGAAGGTACCAAGATAGAGAGAGATGAGCTTTGCAGCAGGCTGAAAGGCTAACAATTAGTGGCCCCTGCATTCAGCCGTTTCTCAGGAAACATTGCACCGTAACAGCTTAAATGCTCGCATGGGAAGAAATCAGTTTAATCTCACTGTCTGGCTGAGTTTCAACAGGAAAAACAATTTAGGGCAGGGCTTAAATGATTTCGGAGAGGACCTTAACAAGTGTCTTAATTGTTTCATGCTTGATATCTGGGATTCTTTACGAAAACCACTCAGATAGTAGAATTTTTCTGTTTTGAGAAGTCACTAAGGCCATAAAATGGACTCAGAACTATTGAATTTTTTCCTATTATCTCTAAACTGAATGGTTTCTCTTCTTGTTTCATGACCTCCAGCTTCTTCAAGGTCAAAGATAGACAGACTGTTTGTCACCATGGGATTAGTGCAAGTGTGGCTGCAAGCTAGAGCTAGCACCCATCCTATTACTTTTCTCAAAGGTACAACACAATACAGGCTTATTCTTTTTTTCCAGCCACCAGCAATAAAGAAATATGTTACATTGGCAGAAACACTCACTCACTTTTATATCTGTAGAACGGGAAGAGAATATAATATATAGCATCATACATACATCCTCTTGCTGAGGATAATCCTGGCTTGCTCCCATCCAACTCAATGCGAACGTTATGCTGATAGAGTATCCCTTTTCAGAGATTAACTAATCTAGAGATGGAGGGAGAGCTGAGTGAGAAGCTTGCAAGTTGTAATTTATCTGACAAACAGCAACTCTTTCCCTTCCTGGTACCCTGCACCCCGGTTGGGGTGAGGGGCAACTTGTATCACAGGTATGAACTGGAAATAGAGTCCCCCAGTTGCTCTGCTTTCTCAACAGAGCGGGAAGGAAGGAGCAGCACTACATGATCAAAACAAGAGGTCTGTTGCCATGACAGCTTGGCTTTTCTATCCACTTAGTAGGTACACGGAGCCTAAGATCCATGTCATTATTGTCATCAGCTGATGACATCATCAGCCTGACCCTGTATTTTGGCAATCCACAGAAAGCTGTAAGAGAAGAAGTACCTACTTTCACTCATGTCTTGGCATTGGTGTGTAAGCCAAACCACATCCTTTACCCCTTTCTTACTTTTTGATGCGGTGCTGAGATGTTTCATTGCACAGCTAGGCAACACTCAAATCAGAATTTAAACCAGCACAGCAAGCTGGCTGTATTAGAAGCTCTCTAATAATGCGAGAAATCACCTAATGGAATAGCGGCCTTACTTGTCCTCAGTGGCGCCAATGGAAATGTTGACCTCGAGAGAACAAAACTGGGTAACGTGCCGACCTATAGTTCACAAAGTGATTTTTAAAACTCCGAGTTGTTAAAACTGGCGGTGCTTCCTTGGCTCTAGGGCATGAGCTAAGACAACCGGGGGAGGCCGTGGCGCTGCTAATAGCTGCCACTTATTGAAAATGAGTGAGTGACAAATCCATGAGGCAAGCTGAGGTAATGCCAGACAGCTGCAAGGGATCACTTCATGAATAATGTAATTTCATCCCCCCGCACACAGAGTTAAAATGCTTCTAATTGTTACTGCACAGATGGGACCAAGATCCTCTGTGGTTGGTTTGCTGCTCCCTGGAGAGGCAGAGCTCCATTAGAGAGGGATGTAAGCCTAATAAAAAAAAGAATTGATGGCTATTAAAAGAAAATATGTTTTTTCCTTTCCTTATATTGTAATCTCCCGACTGATGGGTTAGGTAGCAAAAAATTTAGGGTAATGAAGAAACATTTACCAGAAATGTGCTGCAGTATATCTAAGGACACCAGCAGGTGCTGCTGAATAATTAATTTTTAATGTATTCATTCTATTTCACTGCTAGCGTTGACAGCCATTAGCAACATAAATAACAGCAGATTCTCTTTTGTGGACCAATCTCTTGTCAATGTTCATTTTAAAAAGGGGAGGACAAAATATTCTCCACAGAAGGAAGAAATGCATATATTTCATATTCAAATGTAGATACATACACATACATATACATACAACCATGCATAAACAGTGGGGGTTTTTTTCAGGGAATGATCTTGCACCATCAGAGAAAATCAGACTCGATATCTTAACACCTCTTTGCCCCCTCTGACCTCTGATTCTATGTTTGCATTTAAAAGGCACATGTTCCTATTTACCATCTCTTGAGACACAGGTTTGTGACACGTATTGCACAGCACAGATTAACATGCTAAGCAAGTTTGTTGAAACAAAATTATTAAAGCCCTTTAGAGAAAGTAAGTGTGTGAGATAGCTCTGTCAATACATCAATCCCTATCCGTACACACACAATAACACAGAGTGGTCAAACTGGAAAATCAGCTGGTGAGTATTAGGTTATTTACTGAAGTCAAGAAAGCAATCTTGATTTGTTCCACTGGTAAATCGTGGATATTTTTCCTTTCAGTTAACTGAAGTCCACTATAAACAAAGAGGGTAAATATGACGCCACATTAGCATGCAGTTATGTATCCCTAAATAGTGGTACTATTTGAAACCAAGGTCATCCCCCTTGATTACTGCCACTTATTAGCATGCTAGGGGGTGCAAGACTTTATCCCAAAGCCTTCCAGGATGTTTCAGCACAAGATGAAAGGGAGAAGTGCAAATACCATTACCCATGTGGCATAAGGGGTGTTTGTTGTTTGACTCTGGTGGGTACAGACATGCATTTTGAGGTCCTCATGGAGGTGCGCTCTAGACACTGAGGTCCATTTCAGACCATTTTGTTGTATCTGGTTTCAAATAGAAAGTGGAGAAAGCCAGTGTAGTCATTCGTGCAACCATCGTTCACTCAGCTAACCTAGGCTGTGTGTGATGGAGGTCCTAAACCTGGCAAGTCTCCTCTGGGCTTCAAAATGAAAAGTTTGGGGGATCTCTACAAGCAGATGAAAGGGTAACACTTCTGCATATCACAGGCTTTCCACTTGCCTGCCAGGTGCCACTTCAAAACCAGCATTTTGCTGTTGCCTGAGAACATGCTTGGTGGAAAGCCGTGGTGCAGATCAGGTGTGTAATGTGTTGCTGGGCTGTCTGAAACCTGACAAGAGACTGTAACATTTCCTCCAGAGTGGCTACGCTCTCCTGGATTCAAATCTGTCTAAGCTTCCATAAGCGTGCATTTAAGCATTTCACGAACGCCTATTTACTCAATGAACCACAAGATCACAAGCTGTCCTGGTCTAGCTTTTGACTATGAATGTAGAGATTGACTAAACTTAAGCCTTTTTCACATGGATCTTTGCTTAGGAAAAGAAGTAACTATTATTAATGACAGCTAAACCACAGAAAGAGTCCTTTCTAACAAACTTACCTGCAATTTTCTGAATTCTTCAATTCAAAATGGAGACCAGGATTCTCATGAGAGTAGCAGTGATGTGAATTTGGACCAGTTCAACTCCCCGCCAGGGGAGCAGGACCTGTCTTTGCCTTGCTGTCTTTGCCCTGACAAGAAATACATGAAACGGCCTATAGTGCAGAGAAGAATAAAGGCTTTTAGGGCAGTCCAATAATTCTGATCTGTATCTTATCCAAGCCTCCAGTCCTTCTCAAAGCCCCTGTTTTGTACACAACCAAAGGTGCTAGTTCGGCCTTTCATAGAAGAACCCTGTCCCAGAGCTAAATTCCAGGCGTGAGCACTCTCTGTGTTTGAGATCTCTCTTTCTCCTCGTCTCCCATAGAAGATCTATGGGTATGACAGCTGTCTGCTGGGATCCAGTTAGCAACCATCTGATTAATTCTTTCTTATGGCTCTCAAGCATTTTAAGAGAACTTGCCAGAGGAGTTTAAGTGGTATCTCCTAGCATTACTTTCTGCTTTCTTCCAAGAGAAAGCACAACACAAAATGTTTGGCTTCAATTTTTCAAAAAATCCCTTGAGTTGAAATAAAACACATTTTACACACATCCCTTGGGAAGCCACCAGCTTTCATGAATTCTTGGTGTCAGTAAACTCTGCAGGAACAAAAGCATGTAGCACATTCTCTTAAATATATTGAGAGAAAGGCATTTCTTCTTTTATTACAAAGGCTGAGCATCTCCTAAATTACACGTACCAAGGCCTCACAATAAATGCACCGGGAAGTTTCAAACTGCAAGCCCTTGCACCGCAAACTAACTACCAGACAAGAAGAACTCAAAAAATCTACCAGAGAACATTAGAAAAGAGAAAGGAAGCTATGTCCAGACCCAGCTGGAATGATCAGCTTTACAACATTCAGGGGAAACCTCTCCCAGTAAAGAGCTACAGATTAATGTTTATTGTTTACATCAACATTGCTGCAAAATTAAAAGGACCATTAATCAAACTTCAAAGGATGTCCATGCAATCTTCTGGTAAGAAAGCAAAGTTCTTCCAAAGCAAATTGCTGCCATGTTTAAAATTGTTTAAAATGCTCTTTGTGGTGATGGTACCTCATCTTCTCATCCAGCCTAAGACAGAATGAAGAAATCTAGAAAGCAATATGCAGAGACCTTCTCCCCAGACTTTTAAGGTGGTTTTGAAAGCAGGGGTCATACTAGTGATGGCCCACATGCCAGAAACAACTCCCACACCAGATTTCCAGAAGCTATGGCAGCTGCATCTCCTGTCGAGGAAGAAAACAGGAAAATACAAAGTCTGCAGGGAGGTTCATTTTTGGGGTTGCATCAGCAAACAGGTATACAGGAACAGGGGTTCCTACACAGAGAACAGGCAGGCCTGGCAAACCAAGGCATTCAACAAGGATGTGCCGCTGTTTGTATCCCAGCTGCCTCTTGCCAAAAATTTGTCCCAAGAGGAGCAGGCAGGCTTTGTGGAAAAGTGAAACAGCACCGAGACAGGTGGAGGGAATAAGATGATTGAGCTGAAACCAAAACTCTGGAAATAGGGTTTGTAGGTCTTAATAAACTTCTGCAGTTTTAAGATACAGGTGGTATATGAAAACGTGAATCCATTGCCGTCTGTGCCACAGCACACAGACAAATAAGCAACTCGATGAAGACAAACCAGCCGGGGAACAAGTCGGTGTGCACGTCAGCACAGCTAGGAGTCAAATCAAGGCCCAAGCCCCCCCAAATGGGGCAGCTGCCTTCTCAGACACATCCCTGCCCCAAAGGAAACAGTGGTGGGAGCATCTTAAATGTATCAGGGAGACCTTTGGTGTTCAGTGCTTTGAAAGAGAGTGGTTTCAAAACAGTAAGACTGTCTGACAGAGAGGGAAGAACAACTCATCAGATTTAAAAAAAAAATAATAAATCCCTTTTTGATTCTCTCCTTACTGATAAGGCAGGGAGCATTTGTGTTGCTCCACGATCCTGGAGAAAAGGCTGTGTGAGGTTGTTTCAACTGCAGCTACAGCTGAACGCAACAACCAATTTTAGCCAAGAAGGACTTTCATTTGGACGAATGGGCACGGATGGAAGAGAAAAAGGAGTGAGAAATTCAGTGTTTCTGTTTTCAGACTTCTTTACAAAGGATTTTGTTTCAGAATTTGCCTAAGTTTAGTCTTTGAAGGATCTCAGTAATGATAATTAAACAAAATAGCAGAAGATAGATAGAATAAAAATATTTTGGTCAACTAAACCCGATCTTTTTCTTTTATCAGGAAAATAATGTAATCCCAACCGGAGGAAGAGACTGGGGGAGCTGGGAAAGGGGGAGGCTGGCTTTATTTAGGCTCCATAAACAAAGCAACAACTCAGTTCTGTCATTTCTTCGTGCTTTCTTACTGACTGCATGTTGGTAATTTTAGGATACAAAATTCTAGTGTCCCGCTCTTCTTCTAGGCAGAGCATGTTAACAGAGCCCTCTTGTAAAACCGAACTGAGTTTTTAGATCAGACATCCTGAAATAATAATCCTAAAATTCATAGGCATGGCTTTCTTCCCATCTTATAACATCAAATGGAATCACATTAATGGAGTAGAAGGGTAAGAAAAATTAAAACAGCTGTGAAACACTGGTAGAGAAAGACTCAGTCTGGATAGAAAGGTCCTGTAGCCACGTTATTTGAAAAACTCATCCAGGATGCTGCCTCCAATTTATGTTTATCTTCTAAGACAGATTTTAACAATATTTACTTACATAACTGTCCTCCCTTAGGGTGCCGGCTGCACTGCTGATTCATTTGAGGCCAAGGTTCACTGAGCATTAGATAGACCCAGATATTAAGAAGGAAAGATAAATTGAGATTAATGATAAGTTGGGGATGACACATGTTGAAAACTGCTGCTGCTGTTGCTGCCGCCGCCGCCTGCCTCCTCACAGCCTCCGCTGGGGAGCCACGCCACCTGACCGTATGAGACATAAAGATGTGACGGCATAACAACCCCCCCTTTCATCAGAGGGGGACCATCAGCCCAGGGTAAGCTCTGCCAAGGAAACCTGCTACCACCAGCTCTAAACTCCTCTGCCGCCTATTCCAGGCCATTAGCGAGGGATTTTCTCTGTGCAGCATTGATGACTTTATTCAACCTGTGCTGCGTGTGACAAATGTTTCCTAAAGCCAAGAAGGGGTAAGTGCGGAAGCAAAAAGGCTTGCAGAGGACTGCATAACACTGGGCAGGGTATTACACAATCGACACTGAAGTGAGAGGCATTGCAGGTGTCTGAAATCCCTCAGTCTTGATCTCATTTAAAGAGAGCCTTAGCAAAAGCCCAGTGAAGGAATCAGGAGGTTTTCTATTATCCTTAGAGTGCTGTATCCATCTCTCCAGAGGATTTAGATGAATGCAGGCGAACAAGGCAGTTAAAAACCTCACCTATATAGTAATAAAGTCAGTGCAAGCAAAGGCTATCACCCTGATCTAACGTGCACAGCAAGGTAATGTAAGAAGGAAGAACTGATTTATAAGTCTTGGATCAGCAGCTGAAAGAGGGTGAACGCTAACTTCAACTTTAACTTGTTTCTTTAATCATGTTTCAGGTTAGGGATTGCCCATTAATAAAAGTGACAACAAAAAATCTTTACAGACTTTGAAGAAAACACAGTTCTTTAATCTTAAGAAGTTATTTCCCAAAGCTACGTCTAGCTTAGGGAGGCAAATTCTCCTGGCTTCCCTCATCATAACAAGATCCTCTCTGGGGGCAACTCAAAGCAATTAAAGGCCACCTCTGATCTGCTGTTAACTACAACAGGCATTTAGGAGGTGAGCTTTTGAAAATACCCTCCTCAGACCTCATCTAGCTGGAGTATGGAGTTGAATAGACAGTGAAATGGAAGGGATGAACAGAAAATTTTGCTTTCTAAGGGTCCCAAAGAGGTTCTCTTATTCTTAGGGAGGAAGAGGGGAGAAGAAATAAAACAGAATAAAAACCTCACAGAATTGGAAGCATTATATGCAGTGCTTGCCTACTTACTTCTGGGGATTATCCTCTCATTCAGAAGCAATAAACATTCAAATCAGCTGCAACCAGATAATTCTTCTTAAAGATTTGTATTACAACTACACCTGGGGGCTCCATCTGTGATTATAATTGATGCAGGCGCGGTAAAACTGAAGCATAAAAGAACCTTAGACACCCAAAAAAAAAAAAAGTTTGTTTTCTAAACAGACAAACCAGACAGAGGGAGAGGGAAGAAATAAAGATGAAGAGGGCAAGGTTGCGCCACAGGCCACTGAGAGAGGAGTGCAAAGGTACCCAGCACCAGCTCATTGCCTTGTCTATTAGTCTATATGCTGCCTCTCTCGATGAAACCCAGCATGAATTAGTGTCGGCAAGAACGCTCCCAAGAAATGTTATATTAAATAAATTCCTAATGTTTGTCCTAGAGCATCGTCATTAAAGCTGGAGGGTCTTGGAAATCAGGTTTGGAAGACACAGTAGGGGTAATGTAGCAGCCTTCATCCATGTGACTCAGAAAATCAATTTCAAAGGATTGTACTTTCATAGTCCAGGAAAACGGCCAAACAGTAGTCCAAAGGTAAAGTAGCCACATTGGGAAATAAGAAACGAAAAAGGATGGATGTCATGGTTTAACCCAGCTGGCAGCTAAGCACCATGCAGCCGCTCGCTCACTCCCCCCCCCTCCCTCAGTGGGATGGGGGAGAGAATTGTAGAAAAGAAAAAAAAGTAAGACCCGTGGGTTGAGATAGAGACAGTTTAATAAGAGAGAAGAATAACAATAGTAATAATAATAATAGTAAGAGAATATACAGAATATATAAAACAAGTGATGCACAATGCAATTGCTCACCACCCGCTGACCG
>BOSO01028902.1:0-15111 GCA_018403395.1 Gorsachius goisagi
ATTCTTTACAATGAGGGTGGTAAAACACTGGAACAGGTTGCCCAGAGAGGTAGTGGAGGCCCCATCCCTGGAAACATTCAAGGCCAGGTTGGACGGGGCTCTGAGCAACCTGATCTAGTTAACGGTGTCCCTGCTCACTGCAGGGGGGTTGGACTAGATGACCTCTAGGGGTCCCTTCCAACCCGAAACCTTCTATGAGTCTATGATTGATTCTATATCTTTAAAATAGTTTTATTTTAAAGTTTACCATAAGCACACAAGATCATTGGTCAAAACACTGGGAGAAATAACACTGGTCAGAAACTGTTAGGATTAGCTGTTCTATCATGATTACCTGCACCACCTGAAAGAGTGGAGAATGGTGGAGACCAGGAGAACAGTATATGTGCGGATTACTTAAGTGAGATGGTAGGCATGGGGTAAATCTTAGCAGCATTAGTGCCTATGAATAATATGACAGTGAATTACATTGTTGAAGATGTCAGATAGACCAAATCTCAGGAAAAGTATAAATTTTAATTTCCTCTGCAGTGTTTTGCAGTAGTCTGCACACCACCTGGACACGTGACTGTTTTGAGAGAGAATTATTCTTTATTAAGTGAAAGTTGCTGTCAGGTTTTTTTATAAGTTCTGGTTTTAGACACACTATGCCTCATTCTGTTGTACTGCAACCATGGGTAGCTGCTTGCCTATCAGCTTGCCTAGCTGTTTACCTTATAGGCTAAGGAAATTTTTTTGGTTGGTGAACATTAAGAAAAAAAATAATTTTTCATGGCATATAACTAAAGAAATTACTTAGGACTTTGATTTGTGTCCAGATTTTCTTTGTTTGTCCCATCCAGAAGTCCTGCATTACCAATTTTCCAAACTTTTCAAATAGACAAATATTTTTGAAAACTTGGCCTGAAAATCTAATTGCAAGTAATATAAAGTATTTAAGAAAAACTGTTACCTGTCAGGCTAATCTTTATTAGACTGTAGCAGTGTTCCACCTAATTTTAGTCAGTTAAATTGGGTTATTGTCTAAGAGTGCAGAAAGTCAAAGAGAGACAAGGAATGTAGCTTTTTCTTCATCTATGTCATGTAAGGCAAGGGAGATAAGATGCAATGTTTGTTCCAGACAAGTCAAGAAAAAGTAGCTGTGACTGCCATTACACATTAACTCTTTTGACTGATGATCTAGAGATATTTCATGTACATGCAGTTTGATGCTTTCTTATAAAATGGAATATCTAACATTAGGTGACAAGAAAAAATTAGCATAATTTAAATTGTGATGTGCAAAAAGGAAAATAGGAGAGGGTATCAGAAACTGAAGAACATTGCTGTAATCTGTCTGCATTGTGCTATACAAATTCATGATCACCCATGCTGAATGCTTTTTGCTATAAATAAATGTTGCTCTGTGACTACCTTACACCTAAAACCTAATTTGAAGGGTTATTTATGTTTCTGATATGATCCTTAATGAACTGTTTGTGCCTGTTTTTAATAAACAATTAGTGATCCTAATCTCTTTATTAGTATGTGGATATGTCAGAGAAGTTCCTGGTGAAGGAATTCTACTTTGATTATTAAAGAAAAACCCTTTCTTGTAAATGGCTTCTTAATGCAGTCAAAACAAGCATTTGCAGTTATTTGCTCATTAGAGCAAGAAGAATCAGCACCATGACTTGTGGAACAGTATGAAATTGCAGTCATTAGTTTCAATAGCTTTTTGAAAGGTAATTTCTGCCTCCATTAAGTGAAGATAAGCTTACTGCTTTTGAAGCATGAGAAAAGGGGGGAGAAATTAATGATTTAGCAAACACATGGTTTTGTTTTCAAAGCTTATTAAAGTAATCTGAAAATAAGTGTGTATTTCATATATATATATAATAAAGCATACCTGACAAATATAAATTATATCTAGAGGGGACCTTACTGTGAGGGAAGTTATTTTGGGGATGAGTTGTCTTAGAAAACCTCATTAGCTGTGAGATCATAGGAGTTGGTCAGGTATTTTAAGAATTGTTAATCTACAATCTAAACAGATCTAATTCTGTGATATTCCAAGAGAAAAGAAGAAACAAAGAAAAAAGATGAAAAGGAGTAAACTGAAGATATTCTGACTGACATGCTAATTCTGTGTGCATGTCTCAATCCTCTTCCAGTTAACTCCTTTCATAAATGACTCAAAGGATGGAAGCTGAAAAGATGTATTTGTGGCTGGAAGATTTTCCATTACAGAACTTGAACTATGCAGGACACCTTGCCTTCCCCACTCCAGAAGCTGGAGCAGATCACACAGGTGGCAGTGGGGTAGGCTACAGTCTTGGAGATGCTGAAGAGCATCCCAACCCAAAATTGAGAGCTGGTTAGTGGAGAAAGACAGAACTGGGAAGGGTCTGTAAGCACCAACACATGCCCCAAGTCTCTTCCCCTACGTAGTGAGTCTGAGACACAAAAGCCTGAGACATCAGTGACCACCTGAAGGTCTGGAAGAAACAGAATTCAGTTGTTCAGATGCAGAGAGCAAACACTATTTCTGTTGCTTGAGACCAAGAAAGAACTTCAGCTCTGTGGTTAAATAGGCCATACAGCCTTTTCAGACCTACCACTCCAGTGTGAACTGGACCTTCACAGAGCTCTCTTGTCTTCCAAGTTTACTCGCATGTGCTGGATTTCCCCACTCAGTGATCCTTGCTCCCTTCAGTCTAATGACTGATAGGTTTCAATCTTGTAAGTCCTTTAAAATCCACCACTTCCCTAAATAGTGAATAGTCATTTACACTAATTCAGTAAGTAATTTACATCCAGCCAACTGTTTCCTCCTGCTCTTTTTTTTTTTTGACAACTACGTGGTGTCCTATTACGATGTCTCCTACTTTACTCAGGGAATTTTCTCATCTGAATTAACATTTGCAGTACATACATGGAGTGTCATCTACAGAGTTAGGTGACACAACAAACAAATATTTGCTCACCTGTTTCTGAAGCACGGAGTTCCTTTCAGAAGTGAATTCTTTAACTGAACAAGGCTCTTAGGGAACTGGCAATGAGTTTAGAAACAGAAACGAAACATTACAAAAAGCATAGATGCTGTTTGTTTTAACAAAACATTAAATATTTAAGAAAGCAAAGACAAAACTTCTGCTGATCTTAAGTGGGTCAGCTATTCCATCATCTCAGATTTCAGCATGGCTGAGAAATGAACCTTGGTTTATAGAGCAATACAGAGATAAGAGACTGCATTTATGTTAGGATCTTTCATACAAGGAAATTAATAGGACATCTTGCCTTTTATTGTCACTGAATCTATGTATGGGTAGAGAGTTTTATATAATTCTTTCCATAAGGCTAATTCAAAATGTCAAAAGACAAGGTTAAGATAAAGGATTCATCTCAGAAATGTGCAGCTTTTATCAAAAGTCACACGGGGAGAGAAAACATTCTGCACTTTTTAATCAAGCAATTTAAAAATAATGTTGTCTCCTTTAGAAATTATTTATCCTAAATATATCTGCATTTATTCCAAATATAAATATGTTAAACATAATATTTCAAAACTAAAGTCTCTTCAAACTTTTAAATAGGAAAATGATGAGGCATTGAAAGTTTTCGTGCCTGAAAAATGTTGTCTTTGCACTTTCAAAGTAGGCTTATTTTACCTCAGTTGTAAAAATGGAGGGTCTGCATGAGCATTCCTCTGCTGAAGAATGCCTATTTTCAAGCTTCATCAGTTGAGTTTTCAAAACCTTCTGAAAAGCAAATGTGCAGTTCAGTACATGCAGATAAATGTGGCACGTGCAACCCTGGTTTGTTGCCTTTAGAGCCTAAATATTCAGAAATCACTGGTTATTTGTATTGCTTCAGTCTTTTTTTATTTCTTCTTCAGCCTGAAACACTAACGTTTCACCAGAAACTTCTGAAACTGGGATGTCAAAGTGGGCTAACTAAATAACCTATCACACCTTAAACCTGCAATAAGATCTAATATATCCTGTTCACTGAGTGCCAAAAAGGTGAAGTTGCATTCAAAAATTGGTAGGTTATGACAAATCATGAAAATCTTGACAATTGACTGTTACAAACTAGCATATAACAATTTTATATAGATCAGAGGAGAAAAAAAAACCACAAAATGTACCCAGAATTCAATACAGGAGACATTCTTGTTTTACCAGCAAAGCTTCTTCAAGTTTGTCATAAGAGCCAAGACCAGAATGTGTTTGCCTTAGCAGTTCATGGCAGCTATAAATTCCTGTGCGCTCCAAGTACCTGAAAAGATGGTACAGCAGAGTTAGTGCCAAGATTGCACAACGGGTATATTGTCTTTCTACAGATATAACAGAGAAAACTGAAAGTTCGTCCTGCATCTCTTAAATTCAGTGTGAGCTTGGGGCCATGTCATGTTTACCTGACAGCTATAATAACCTCATATTCCCTCTAGGTAAGATATATCAGAGGGAATACAACAGACTGAACAGAGGTCCATAAAAATACTAGAAACTTCTGCAGAAGATGTCACTGCACCAGATTTATGTCTGCTAGGAAATAGGCAGACGTCACAACTGAGTGTTTTCTACAGTTTTTAGATAGTTCAACTCCTAAGAGAAAGGGCATAGACACCATTGTTGGAGGCTATGAATCACCAGTTAAGGGAGGATCTTCCATGCATCCAAAATGCAGGAGGGAGTGAGGGATTATATAAAGGAGCATGCAGCATGGCATGTGTTAGAGGGGTTACCCAGTAAGGAGCTAATTTAGCAAGATTACAGTTTTGGTCACCTCAACCTATTCAGAAATTTTACCTTCAGATTTAGCAGGTAATTCTGAGTTAAAGATTTTGCTGCCTAACCAAGGTGACAAATATGAGGTCTTACCAGTCATCTGAGTGGAAAGATTTTAGTAGAAACTAAATTATTACAATTTCAGGAAGGTACAATTGTATTTTTTGTGTGGGGACCACAAGTTTTTCTAAGCCTTTCTTTAAAAATACTTATGGATGGTGGGTTATGTCCCAGTGTTCTGCTTGGCAAATCATTACAGAGATGTCACGGGGAGTGATGGCTTCTTGGGAGTATAGGTTATCAAGATGTCCTAGTGACTATGGGACATAGAATATAATAAAAAATTAGTATTTAAATATCCTGAGATTTATAGGTGACAATTGTTATATAAGAAGTAGATAATCATAAGTTAAAATGTATGTATATGCTCTTAGCAGTTACCGACAATAGTGGTTCCTCCCTGGGGATGGTATCTTACGTGATTTATATATAAGCTTTGTAACAAACTTTATTTCACCAACTTTTCTGTACTAGCAGGAAACAGTTGTCTTGTAATGATGTGTTAGGTTGTATTCTAAAGGCAGGCAATAAATCATCTGTAATCTGAGTTATGGCTGTGAGATGGAGGAAGCCCTGGGAACCTGTGACTAAGGATAAAAATCATCTTATCTAACTGCTGATATCTATGCTGTGAGTGTCTCCACCTAAGCTAATCAACCAGTCTCCCTGTATAGTCAGAGGAGAGAAACAGGTAATTTGAAGGAGTAATTTAACATATCTATTTTAAGATTAGTTGAATCACACTTATTTCTATCTGTTTACTATAAAAGGAGTGCAGGAACTTCTGCAGAAAAAGACATTTCCATTGTGTTTGTGGCACAAAAAGTCTGTGAATGCAGGTTATGCCTTCATGTATGTATGCATGCAAATTAGACATAATAAAAGTAGGAAAGGTGACACAGTATACATAGAGAGCAAATGGTACCCTTGTCTTTCCAAACAAATAATCAAAGATGATAACTTTATTCAGGATTTTGAATAATGCTTCCAAATGTTTTTTCAGGGTAAAAAATAAAAAAGAAGACTCCAGTGCGAGAACAACTTTCTTATTCTTTTCCTTGGACTTCATTCTGCCACTAGCAAGGAAAAAAGCTAAATGATCAAAAAATTAATTCACATTTTCCTTCTGGAATGACACAGTGATTTATTAATTGAAAATGAAATTGTAGAAGTTGTGTAGTTTGTTTATTTATATTTTGTAAGACTAAAACTACGATTATGTTTTCACCATAAATTTCATAGATGGACAAAGAATATGGTAGGAAATAGAAGCCAAACTTGAATTTCAGTGAACCAAGAACTGAATTTCAGGTTCAGCAAAGCATTCTGTGCTATTAATAGTTTTCTAGAACATTACTCCATGGTGAGTAGCTCTGAAGTTTAACATTATGTATTAGGTAAGATCATAAATTAGAAAAACGAGGGAATTCAAGTGTACATGTGGGCCTTTCAGAAGTATTTGCTTAATTTACAATTCCAGCCAAGGGATACAGGTTGGTTTAATTTCCCGTTGATAGCACTGACAGGGACTGCTCTGAAAAATCTTGGGGCCTACAGATTAAAACAGGGAACTTAGACAGCAGGACAAACTGTGTCCTTGTCTCTGTCTTATCTGTAAAATGATGGTACTGCTTCAAAGATGCATATATATATATGTATAACTTACTTAATAACTCTCCAAATGTGTAAGACAAAAAACAGGAATCCAAATAGCTGGAGAGATATATCCTCTAGCAGGTGATTCAAAATCTTCCATCAGCAGAAAAGCTATGCCCTAGGTAGGATAATGGTGTCACAATGAGAGGGGAGAGTTCTGGAGGATTCATTCATGGATTCTTTTATGTTCAGAAAGGGCCATTTTTATAGCCACTCTGATACCCTCTGAACCTAAGCCATAGAACTTCAAGCAGAGTTTTGTGCACAAAGCTCACCGATCAACGTTAATTTTTAAGAGAGAGGTGTGTTTTCTGGGGCATTGTTTTTGGGTTTGGTTTGTTGGGTGTTTTTCATTTCTACTTGAGAGAAAAGATTTGCCTTCTTTATATGAATAACTTTTTACAGTAGAAACAAATGGAACACCCATTGCCTTTCTAGCAGCTATAATCAGAGAGATTTGATGTCTTCTTATTTTGTGGTTTTAGTTAGTCTTCATTTTCTTTGTGTTCTCCTTATTGCTGAAAGAAGCCAAAAAAATCAGATACAATCTGTTGGATAGGGCTTTGAGTAACTAAATCTAGTGAAAGATGTCCTTGTCCATGGTAGGGGGGTTGGCACTGGGTGAACTTTAAACATGTCTTCCGACCCCAACCATTCTATGATTGTATGATTCTAAGTATGAATTGTCATGACCAGCATGAACAAAGAGTACAGTCCGTTGAAACATAAGCACTTTTGCTGGACTGAGATTGCCCTTTAAGTGCTTACATTTTATTTTGATGTTTAAATTGCACAGATTGTCTGTGGTGGTATAAAACCATGCCTAGAGTCAAATTGCTTTCTCACTGATGATGTGTTTACTGCCCTTAAAGAAAGGCCTCATTGTGTAGGTGCTCTCATATCTTTCAATCTCCCATCTGTAGTGGGACCTTTGAGACATGCTGTAGGCAGCCTGTCCAGCAGTGCCTAGCAACCTACTACAGCAATCCTGATGATGCACTGATCAGTCCTGTCACTGAACCGTATGTCCCAGTGGGAAAATCCCAGTTTTACTTTAGACTTTGCTTGTTAGCATCTGTTTGCATGGAGAGTGAATCTGGTTTGAACAGCAGCCTTGAACCATTTGCTGCCTACAAGGTTTGATCTTGCTCTCTCTCTGACAAAAAAAACTTGAGAGGGAGTAATTAGGAAGTCAAGGGAACTACAGCAAACTGGGGAAGAAGATAGAGGCCTGAGGAAAATGAGACCTCCGGTTTGTATAACATACTGAAGAACAGGAGGGCAATTCAAACCTTCATCTTCCTCCTTTAGACTTGCATTGCCTGCTGGTGTGACACCACAGAGCTTGCAGGTAGTGCTGGAAGTCATTTCCTTTCCTAAGGAAAATTCCTCTGCATCCAGAACTAATGTTGCTTGCATGTTTATACATTTACTTAAATAACCTTTTTGTTTTGGATTTAATGAAAAACTTTCACACCTTTGCTGAAGATTAAAAGTGATGTGTATCCTGAACAGGGAGCAATTTGCATTGTCTTTGCACCTGGATGACTGATTAGGAAGCATTTGAAGCAGGATAACAAACCAAATGGCTCAAACAGGTGCAAGCTATGTGGGAAAAACCCCACCCCCTTTTTTTTTTATTTTCTTCTTTTCTATATCTAGGGCCATGCAAATTTGGGTCCTCTTTCATGTTCCATGAACAAACCACTTCCTCCACATTACATGGAGCCTCTGAATATGGCCTGATCTGTCAGAAGCAGACACTTTCTCTGGTGGCTGCTGTAAAATTCTGTGGAGTAAAATGATGGTTTGTGACTTGAAGCTTAAAAACACTCCTGTTGGCTTAAATAGAGCTTGTTCATTTGCTAGATAAGCACTTGCTTAAAGGTTTGATAGATTGGGGATGAATGTTAGGAAAAACCCCATTTTCGCCTTGATTTTAAATTACATTGGTGGTGGCATAAAATATATGGTGCATTAACATGTATTCTATAGAAACTAAAAAAATTCAAGATGACAGACTTGACTTTTACAGACGGGTGGTAAAAGCTCACCTTCTACAGCAGATAGCAGTAGCTATCTGCATCTACTCTAGCTTAGTCTTACCCTTGTGTATGTTTGTGGGAAGTCATAATGCATATTAAAAATTTGCTACCACAACACCCTCCACTGCTAAGATCATAAACTCTCTGAAATTGCACCATGTCCATTTAAATGTGCCTCTGAGGACTGCATGTAAAGTGTGTAGATCAGCAGAGTAGTCGACTCACTGCATCTTTCTGTGTCAGAGCAGGAAACTATAAAGTCAGTCTCAAGACACTATGGGCCATAATTTTTTACTCTAGTATTGCAGACTATAACTTGGAGAGATCTGTTTCACAAGACTATTTTATACATGCTGTGAATGATGTTTGGGGAGAAAAAGACAATGTATTACAAAAAAACAGCATATAACTGAGGGGTGGTACTATACCTTCTGGTTTTCCTTCTTAAAGAAATGGTATTGCACAATGCCTAATAGGCATCAGACGTTAGTATCAAAAGCTGGTATTTAAAGAACTAAAAAACACAAGAAAAGCAAATTAGAAAAAATATCTAGGAAGTAAGAGTATTAACATATATTGTGTTTGTATGGGCAAGGTTTTGGTAGCAGGGGGGCCTACACATGTGGCTTCTGTGAGAAGCTGCCAGACGCTTCCCCTGTGTCCACCGGTGGCCAAGTCTGAGCCAATCAGTGATGGTGGTAGCTCCTCTGGGATAACGTATTTAAGAAGGAAAAAAAAACTGTGAAGCAGCAGCCAGAGAGAGGCGTGAGAATATGTGAGAGGAGCAGCCCTGCAGCCCCCCAGGCCAGTGCAGCAGGGCAGGAGGAGCTCCAGGCACTGGAGCAGAGATTCCCCTCAGCCCCTGGGGCAGCCCATGGTGGGGCAGGCTGTGCCCCTGCAGCCCAGGGAGGCCCACGGGGGAGCAGATCCCCACCTGCAGCTGGGGAGGACCCCATGCCGGAGCAGAGGGTGCCCAAAGGAGGCTGTGACCCCGTGGGAAGCCAGCGCTGGAGCAGGCTCCTGGCAGGGCCTGTGGCCCCGTGGGGAGAGNNTGCACCCCGTGGGAGGGATGGACCCATGCTGGAGCAGTTGGTGAAGAACTGCAGCCCGTGGGAGGGACCCAGGCTGGAGCAGTTGGTGGAGGACTGTCTGCCGTGGGAGGGACCCCAGACTGGAGCAGGGAGGAGTGTGAGGAGTTCTTCCCTGGTGAGGAAGGAGCAGCAGAAACAAGGTGTGATGAACTGACCACAACCCCCATTCCCCGTCCCCCTGTGTTGCTAGAGAGGAGGTGGCAGAGAATTCAGGAGTGAGGTTAAGCCCAGGAAGAAGGGAGGGGTGAGGGGAAGGTGTTCTAAGATTCAGGAGGATTCTTTATCATCTCCTACTCTGATTTGACTGGAAATATATTAAATTAAATTAATTTCTCCAAGTTGAGTCTGTTTTGCCCATGATGGTAACTGGCAAATGATCTCTCCCTGTCCTTATCTCAACCCACGAGCTTTTAGATGTATTTTTCTCTTCCCTGTCCTGTTGAAGAGGGAAGTGATAGAGTGGCTTTGGTGGGTACCTGGTGTCCAGACAGGGTCAATCCATCACAGTAAGAATAAAGCTTTCTCATTATGTTAGAAGAAACAGTCATGAAATTGTTACTCATATTTAGTCAGAAAAACTTATTTCAGCATTTGTTACTTTTACAAAAGAAACTCAGTTGAAAGTATAAAGTAAAGAAGATCCTTGTGTTACTGACATTTCATCTGGTTAAACAAAGCAAGAACACAAAAATGAAAGTATGGCACATATGGATAGTAGCCAATGTATATGTCCAATACCCCACGTCCAATGTACAATGCCAGCAAATACCAGAAGCAAACCCTCCGGACAGAGCTTAACAGAAACAAAAATCCCTGAGTGTTTGTAGCACTAAGCTGTGTTGAAGTTACAAATGTGTCTGTGTGTCATATGATAGCTGGAGGATTTGAGGACCCAGGAGGATTTACTAGTCCTTTATTCCTATGATTGCTGGCCTCTTTTTCCCAGCTCTGATCTTGAGCAATCAGCCTCCCTCTGTTTTAGTTTCCCCATATGTGTAATGGGGTTAATTGTATCTGTATCATAAGGGTATTGTGAAACTTAATTACTTAATATAAAGAGCTTTGATATTCTTGGATATGTGACAGTGTAGGAGAGCAGAGAATTATTTATGGTCTTGAAAATTTTTACGGTAGTTTCACATTTTAGAGAGTAATACAGTGGATCCAAAGAGGGTAATATTTGACCTACTATTTCTACCACGCAGTGCGTAATGAGTTGCAGTAATAACAGTAATCTGGGAGTCTGTTAATGTAATTAAAACCAGTGACTTTTTTCTAGGTGGGAGGTTTTCGAAATATGGCTTATGTCCTAAATGGAAGTATGCTGCGACACCATCATAGCTGCTATATCACATCCAAAATTAGAAGAATAATTCTGCTCATAAAAATATTTCTCCCCCACCTCTACACATTAACCTGCCAGAAGTATCTAATATGCATTTGGAAAATCTGTAGCAGTGGACCAGCTTCTGCTTTTCACAATACGAATACAGCCACTGGCTCTGTAGTGTCATCAGTCCCATTGCTCTTCATGGTAAGAAGCAAGGGTTAGTTTGGTGTGAGTGTCAGCCCTAAGCACTACAGTGTAGGTGGCATGGTAAGAGTGGAGAGGTGTTTAGGACCTGTTCTTTTATTATGTGCAAAGGAAAATATAAACCTTTTTTCATATGCTCATCAAAACTATTGTCAATTCACCTGGACTCCAAGATAGGAGACTCCTCTCAGGGTTTCTGGTGCATTGTTGTGCTTGAGGGACACCTCTGGATCCAGGTCCAGGAGGTGAACCACAGGCTGAGCACAGAGCTGAATGCAGAGTTTCCTTGGAGTTCAGGCTGCCACATCATCGCAGGAGACTGCACTACTTCACTTGCTCCATGACTCTCTGTGCCCATCAAAGCTTGGAGCTGAAGGGACGCTGTGGATGCACAATTTGTTGTGAATATGAAACCGTGACCAGCTGAGATGAGTGAGTATTTAAGGGCTATCCAGAGGGAAGGAGATTTAAGCCTCAAAGAGCAAAAATCACTTCCCCCACCAGTTTAGCTACCTCCCCTCTGCACAGTGCCTGGGTAGCATAATAAATTTTCTCTGTAACACCTTCTTCACCTTAGAGATGCTTTTAGCCAGATAGAATCATAGAATCATAGGATTGTTTAGGTTGGAAAAGACCTTTAAGATCATCAAGTCTAACCATAAACCTAACACTGCCATCCCACCACTAAACCATGTCCCTGAGCACCTTGTCTGCCCGTCTTTTAAATACCTCTAGGGATGGGCACTCGACCACTTCCCTGGGCAGCCCATTCCAGTGCTTTACAACCCCTTCTGTGAAGAGATTTTTCCTAATGTCCAATCTAAATCTGGTGCAACTTGAGGCCATCTTCGTCCTATCGCCCATTACCAGGGAGAAGAGACCGACCCCCACCTCACTACACCCTCCTGTCAGGTGGTTGTAGAGGGAATGACATCTTCCTGTTTGCTATGCAATGTTCATTCACTTTCTGGGAAACTTAAGCTTAATGCCTACCATGTATATGAAGGAAGATGCATATTTATGTCTTCAGAAGCCACAGAGAAAACCAATTAAAAATGTGGGGGAAAAGAACAATTTAATTTTAAACAGCTCAGATACATTGATTAATGATTTTTGGTATTTGCTTATTAACAGCTACTTGGTCTTGCCACTTCTGTGTAGCACTTTCCATCTGTACATCTCAGCATGCCTTATTACAGTGAGTTAACTCAGCTTTAAGGCCAAGTTCTTGTGAGGTAAACAAGAGCTTACATCTGTACTGTGAAGCACAAAAACGTATTGAAGATCTTTAGCCTAGCTTTGACGTGGTACATTCTGAGACCTAATACAACACCTTCCCTGAAACAACTTACCTCCAGAGAGCAGTGCCCTTGTGCTGAATGTTTCTTCATAAGCACACTGTACATTATTTATCCTGCCTCTTGCTCTGGTAGAAGTTTGCTGGCTGTTATCCAAGGTGTATTTGCACCATGTTCTGTTGTGCAGTTGTTGGTATCGTGCCAAGTTTTTTCCCATAAGTCGCACCCAGAAAACCCACCCAAAGTCCTGCACAGATAGAGGCCAAAAATTTTGTGGTTTGTCTTCAAGCCATCCCTGAAGCTGGAAAACAGTGTAACTGGAGATCAAGTTTTATCCACAGAAATAATGGAAATCACTGAGTTAGATTTTTTTAATGCAACTCTCCCTGAATTTCCTTTCTTTCCACTGAATTATTATTCCGGTTTTCCAACGGTAATGGTGCTTTGGTGAATGTGAAGGCTTCATGCAAATTCAGCCTAATGTTGTGCTGAGAGTTCCTTCCAGTCATGGTGACTAATATCATCCCATAATTTCCTGGATTTGTCTGTTTATGTCTATCCATCTGTTATCTCTCATCTTATACTTCACCTAGAAACAGTTTATAAAAGTGAATATCACTTTTTTTTGGATTTGAGTTTTGCATATATGTCTACAGTTTCTACCATACTCTTGATAGAGTTGAATCTTCTCTTGCATCTTTATCTGCTGGTCTTGGCATTGGACTTCAACTCACAATCTCAGGAGAAGAAAAGGGAGATTCTCGAACAATCTTACCAATAATTACAGGCTTGAGTAGTCTTAGAGTAGTCAGACTGAGTAGCCTATCATTGTAGCACAAGTTTCCTTCATAAGTAACACTGGAAGTACTTCATGCCACATATCTGAAGGATGAATTACAGTGATTTTCTCCTGTTAGGTCTTGATTTCTCTCCACGGATCATAAAAAAGATAAGCTTAAATTAGTTGCCTGCCTTTTCCATGACTAAAATGAGAAATGACAGATCACACATTAAAAATTTTATTCAAGGCTGGTGGGTGCAACTAAGTGGTAGTACTAGTATGACATGGATCTGTTCTAAGAACTACGTGGAAGTTAGGATTTGAGTTTTCACCATGTGACCTACTCAGAAATATCAAGGTTTAATTCCCTCCCTTTTAAGTAGTGGGAAGTAGTATAATAATTCCATTCGACCACTAATAAAGTAGGTATTATATTTGTGGGAGATGAAAAATCTTTTGTACAAATAACACAATAAGGATCTTTGTGTTACTAGGCATAATCATATTTGATTGAAAATACAGTCATCAGAGCCCAGAGTCTCAAGATTTAGATTAGAAGAGACTACAAAGGACCGCTGACAGGATCCAAGGAATTACCATGTTCTTTCGTACTAGTGTTGCACACAGGAAGGAAAAGCAGAGTTTTAGACTTCTGTAATGAATTTCTCTTGTTTGTGGATTATAATAAGAAGTCTGGTGGGTTTTTTTTATGTTGAACTGGGTTTTAGATATTAATGAAACCAAATTAAACTGCAAATTGTTGCTATCAGGAAGGAAGGAAGAGAACAGGGAGTCTAGACTGTTGCTGAACTGTGAGATCTGGCTTCAATTTTCTGCTCTCCAGCTGGCTTCCTTTCCAATGTTAGGCAAGACACTTAGATTAAGATCTTCAAAGTCCCTCAAAGACCTAATTTGCTTATATTGAATACTCCTGAGGAGATAAGGCCAAGTCATGCTCTGCCTCAAGTTCCCACCCAGAAAAGGGGCATGGACAATATCTACAATCAGCATTTTGGGGGGTAAAGAAGATGGTGAAGAGCTCATGTGACAGATCTCCTCTAAGCCATTCAAACAATGTTGAAGGTTCTCATGTCATATCAAATAGCTTTAATCTAGAATGTTGCTCACTGTTTACATTGCACAGTGCCTGGTTTGGGCAGCAGTTAGCTGCAACAGGAAATTGAGTGACTACACACAATGAAGTAAACTCTTTGAACAATATCATCTGGAGGTGGGTTTTCATCCATTTATTGTTGTCCGTCTCGGATAAAGAAGAAAGCCCATTTTAAAATGACTTTTTAAAAAAATTATTCTTGTTTTTTAGTTTGGGTAGCCAGCTCTTTCCCCAGACTGATATTAAAGTTATTTAATGGTTTTTATCTTTTTAATTGTGAGCTGAGAGAAACCAATGGAAATTAGCAGGAACTTCACCTTCATTTACATAATTGCTATGTGGAATGGGAAATTGGCTTATGCAAGGATGGAATCTAAGGCTCATTAGTGATGAGGATCTTCAGAAGAGGGAGTGCTCCCTCACATAGTGTTCAGTTGCAGGATGTGGGTGGTCTTAGGGGATACATTTCACGTTAGCCAGCCAATTAATGAAAACACAAGTGAATTGAACTGAATTTAGTGCTTGCTTGTGTCTGTGAGGTTGCTTGCCTGGTGTTTGCAAACAAAAGACTGATGACTCTACCCATACAGCAAAAAAAGATGGTGAATACAAACTTGGGGAAGTATGGGAAGAGGTACTTCTATTTCATACAGTGTGATCATCATAGACTAAATATGGATAAGGAACTGGCTGGATGGTCGCATCCAGAGGGTAGTGGTCAATGGCTCGATGTCCGGATGGAGACCGGTGACAAGTGGTG
>BOSO01028914.1:0-18000 GCA_018403395.1 Gorsachius goisagi
TGTGTTGAAGGCTTTGCAGAAGTCCAGGTAGACAACATCTATGATTGAAACCATGAGGAAGAAGCAGCATCAACCATTTTTTCAGGGAGAAAAAAAAAAAAAAAGCCAAATTTCTCCAAGAAAAGAAAGGTGTTGCTAATGATGCTCGCACACAGCTGTAAAGAATGCTGTATGATACTCCATAGATAACATCAGTTTAAATAACAAGCCAGAATTACTGTGCTGGGGTTTTGTGAGGGGTTATGGCACAGATTAAGTAACCTTGATCAAAGAACTCAAAAATATTCATCAAATTAATTTGTAATTTTGCCACAGATGGAAATGCACTCCAGGAGAGGCAATCTGTCCCTCCATATGCACCAGTGAAATCAGTGTTATCAGCTCACCCAGGCTGGGATGGGGGCATTTATGCAAGTCCTTGGGTGCGAGCCATCAAGTAAGGTCTGGGTAAGCTGAGTGCTCAGAAAAGGTTGAAAATATTTTGCTACAGTCTTCTTGAGAATTCAAATATTATTGGGGGGGCAGGGAAATCAAGGTGTCTGCCTTTAATGTGGTGTCCACCAAGAAGAGAGTGGGGCTGCACATGAATGCAGCTGGGGATTGCTAAGGGGTGCCTGGGTCATTTTCAGCGGTTGTCCAGAAAGGAAAGGGAGGGCCAGGTCATACTCAGGCTGAGCTGACAGAGACCCAAGAAACCCTTCCAGCAGCGGAGAGGCAACAGAAAGCCCTGACCTGGCTGCCCACTGGGACTCCATGGGCTGCAGGCCAGGACCCAGCTGCACGTCTGCACACCAACCCACACCAAACCGGCCACAAGCAGCCGGCGCTGGTGGCTCCTGCGGGGCCGGGATGGGCTGTGGCAGCCCCGCAGCACACAGAGGGGCACATGGTGCTTTGCCCCCAGCAAGAGCTGCAGGCTCCAGCCCTCCACAACAGCACGTGGGAAATGATGCTTTTACTGGTCAAGTGTTGGGTTAAAAAAATCACAGCCTTTTCCAATACGGCTCTTCTCACCCCTGCGAACTGGCAACCGCCTCCCCAGCAGGGCTCAGACCCAGAGCCTGTCCAGCCTTCACCGATGCTCTTGTGCGTCATGGCATGGCAGCATGGAGGTAGCACCTGAAAAAACATCAGTGTAGGCATCACCAGGAAGATTTTGGGGTATCTTTGTGTCTCTCTCTTTTAAATTAATTCCTCCCTATGCCCGTAAGACACATTCCTAAATAAATGTGGTGAATCCAGAAGATACAGATTACCAGCATATTGATGGAAGACAATTTTTTGCACTGCGTTATGTTGCCTATGTGGTATATAGTCTATATTCTGTGTTGGTGTTTATACATTTATATAATAATATGTCATGCAACTCTACTTAATCAACTCACACTGTTTAATGTGGACACTCCTGAAGAAATAAACTAAACAATGATTGTATATTTTGCTCTTTTCCACAAGGAACTGATAAAGCTCTGAGGATGCAAGCAGACAACAGCCAAATAAACTGAATGAACATAAAAATCAGTGAAGTCTGACAGCAACTCCTTTGCTAGTGCTGTGCGAACTTACTTATCAAAGAGCTGTTTTCATCATCCGCACCCAATGCTGCATCCATTGCTTATCCCCAGACTTCATCTCAATTTACTGAAAGCTTAAGGGCACAAAAATTGTGGAATCAGGCTTTGTGCACTGAAACTTCCCATATGTTTGATTTCTAACTGGCCACAGATGCCCACCTCCCTGGCAGGGTAAGACCCACAAAGCCAAGGATTGGATTTAATTTAAAAACTCAGTTATGAACTGAAAGGTAATCCTCACACTAATGAGCTCACTTCATTATTTTAAAACATGTTTAAAGTATTTTAGCAGCAACCAAAGACCACAGATTAAACAGATAAGAAAAAGAGAGGATGCTTCACATGTGCAGGTCACACACACCATGCTCCTCGAGAGCCAGGACTAAAACTGAACGCAGCAAAGCAAACAAAAAGGACTTCTCTGCCTCATTAGCAATGTCCTTAATGGCAGAGACACCAACTCCCTGCTCACAACAAGGCAGAGATGGTGCTTGGATGTGTTTCTCTACCACCAGGTATCCGCCAGGGTTGCCACGCTGGGAAGTACACAGCATTCCCAACCCTCCGCACCCTGCAGCAGTGGTGTGGGCGGTCAGCTCATCATTAGGGATGAGGGCTCATTGACCAAGCCTGTTCTTTGGGTCAGGTTTCCAAAACATCTTCCCACCTTGTTGCCACTTACAATAATAGCTCACTTGTTATCCTACCATGGCGGGTTGCGTACTTTGTTTTCTGGCATAAACAACACAAAGGAAAACACCTTCACTGGAGAGCGTGGCCTTTGGTGAGACACGAGACCAGGGGACTCAGGCAGAACTTTGCAAAATCCTTTATCAACCCTTCACAGTCCCAGCCAGCGAGGTTTCGATGGGCTGTGTCCCAAGACTGCTCACACTAATCACAAACCTCCTTTCACACGTGGATGCCAAAGGCAGTTGTTCATATCATGACAATTCCTCTTCCACGTAGAGTAAGAAACAATTGTTTCTGTTCTTTAAAGATACACTGCCTTTTAGCTATGCACAAACTGCTCCATTGCCTGGATTTTTCTTACTGCCAGAGTTTTCAATACCAACTTTGCAATTCATCCAGGTCATGCTGAGATTTATTCTCCTCTGTGCTCGCTCCTGAAGTGCTCCTGGATAGTTTGCTGCTGTGGAATTTCTTGTCAGGGAACCCTTATATCTTATTGCCTAATTTACTTCTCGTTACTGCCTCAGAAATACAATATTCTGGGGTTTTTTTCTCAAGCTAGCGGTATCCTCAGACTGGCCCTACTGAACACCCCTTCTTGGGAACTCTCCCCTGCCCATCCTAGGTATTTATATTTAGATCATTTCCCAGAAGTATCTAAAACTGCCACAGACCAACCAGTTTTGTGTTGATAAAAGCATCACATGAAACCTGTAAGTCAGACATGATACCACTGATGAAAATGGGGAGAAATGCAAAGTTATCAGCAAGATAATAATTGTGGTGTGTTGCAGCACACCATGACCAGGTGCTCTTGTGGATTTTGTTTGTTCCCACCACAGCCTGTGAGATCTCTGGGCACCCCAGAGCCAAGGCGTACGAGAAGGCTGCCGGGTGTGCAGCTCCAGTGGTACTCCAGATCAGACTTCACTAACACAGACTTGGCAATGACCTACCCAGGCAGCACCTGAGCCTGCCCGAATATAAGCCTGCATGAATATCAGGTTGCAAAGAGGTTCAGGGACAGACTTCTTCCAACCTGTCATCCCTCGCCCTTCCTTTGGGAGACCCAGACCCACTAGCTGAATCGCAAACAGCACTCAAGAGGCACAAGGCTTCAGACTCCAGCAGAAGAAAACAGCAGAGCAAATAGAGAAAGCCCATGGATAACTTCAGAAAGATGCTACTGCCTCCCAACCGCTGGCAACCCCGAGTCACCACAGGATGCAATGCTGTGTGGTATGGACCGGGATACCAAGCAACTTGTCCATAGGACTCCGTATTGCTCTGGCAGGGCGACAGAGCCGCGCGGCATCTTTTATCTACCAGACTCATCCCTAAGGCACCATCCACGGCCCATGAGCACACGCCTTGCACTACAGTCAGCTGTTCTGATTTATTGTTGCTCCTCGTGGTTGCTGGGCTTAGTTCACTCAGGCTCAAGCTTAAAATTATAGTTATGCAAAACTACACCTGATTTCCCATCCATCATTTAAAGCATATTAAAGCAGCTCTAAGTTACGGTGAATCCCACCTGTCTCACCTCCTTCCCTGACAGAGCAGTTTCCAGTGACAGACAAGCAGGTCTGAAGCAGCAGCACAGGCTCATGGATGAACTGAGGGACCCCGCTCCCCGCAGGCTCGTACTGATGTAGCTGGTGGGAGGGAGTTGCCAGCTCCTGCCCAGTGGACACCAGGACAGACTGCAGCAGGGACAGATTCAGGACTGCCAGAGCAGAAGGCAGCACGCACCCCATGGCAACCTCCCTCCAACCCCTGGCACAACCCAGCCCATGAGGCACATCCCCGGTCTCCTGGCTTGCACCCCAAACCACAGGAAGGGCTGAGGGAAGTGTCATAACCGAGCTGGAAAAGCCTTGAGCAAGCCAAATCCACAGGCAAGTGGCGGTGAGCCGGAGGGGTGCATCCTGAGCAGACCAAAAAAAAAAAAAAAAATTAAAAATACAGGGATGGGGCAGGGTGTCACTTTGGTGACAGAGCTGGAAGTGCAGCCTCCAACAGGAACACAGCCTGAAGCAAGATCATAAAAATGGCATTTTTTTTTTTTAAATGCAGAGGCTCCAGCCCTTTTGGCACTGGGAGCTGCAGGATTTTATGCCTAGCAGGCGCACGTATCGCTGCCGGCAGAGGTCAGCTCTGGAACGCCGCCGTGCACATGCAGAAACACCCACGGGCCTGGTCAAGCTCCATTGGCCCCGGGAACAAGGTCGCTGCAGCGGGGACACCGGGAGCGTGGCCCAGGCAGGAGGGCAGGCAGCAGCCACACAGCTCCCCAAGGGACAGACGCGTGGGACAAGGTATGTGGGGTTTGAGTTTCCATACATCAGTCAGGGACGCAGGTTTTTTTCTTACGCAGTGTCACGGAAGAGGAAGCCGGCAGCTGAGCCATCCCGGAGCTCCAGCGCTGAGCCTGGCGCTTCCTGGGACGGCTCAAGGGCAGGTCCGGGTTATTCCAATCTTGTGTACTCTGCATGCTGCTTGGAGGCTTTTCTCCCTCCCAGGACGATAAAACACCTTGAATTAGGGGTCTGAATATCAGAAAAGCAGGAATGAAGAACATACTTGCAAGAGTTTCCAGAGCTTAAATTTCTTATGGTATTAAAAAAAGTTCAGGAAGGCAGGCAGCCTCTCCAAGGGAAAAATCTACTTTATTTTCCACACACCACTTTTTTATTTTTTATTAGTATCTTGTGACAAATCCTGCTAACACGGGAGTGACAAGATTAGGAGCTAATGTAAAGCCGAGCCCCGTGGGAAGCAGGATGGAGGCAGCACGGGCAGAGCTGCCAGCACCTGCGAGCGCAGGACCGGGAGCCTCCCAGCAGGCACCCCTGCGCCAGGCAGCAGCACCCAGCGTGGGAGGGGGAACGGGCCAGGGCAAGAAACTCCCTTAAATATTAACACATAGTTGTGGGGTATTCCAGCAGTAACTTCTCATAAGATATTGGGGACATACTGGTGAAAGAAAAAGATTTTATCTTTAAAAAAAAATTGTAAGAGCTCAAAGTGCAGGTTTTACAAGTGCCCTAAATTTTCATTGTCTGTATCATTGCAATGAAGACAAAACATTGCCTAGATTTTCATGCAACCTCTGTTTGTTTGTTTTTTAAAAAAAACTAACATGGAAACATGCTTATTTATGTACAAAGTACATTGCTACACCTATTTTGCTGAGCACAGTGCCCTGCAATAGCTGTACCCGCAGCACAGGGAGCTGTGCTCCAGGCGCCGGTGCAGGTAAAACATCTTGGCCAACCTGCTGAAACTGCTCCTCGCTGCGCCCAACACCTTAATCAACCACCCACTGCAGGGGTGCCAGCACCTAACGAGCCCCATCCCTTCCCAGCCCAGCTCAGCCTCCAGGATGGCTCTGCGGGAGACCAGCAAGTACTCACAGGGCTCAGTCCTTGGCTCTGTGAATCCCGACCTCGCCAGCGAGAGGCAAACGGCCTCCTTCAGCGTGGAAAAGCTCACAACCTGGCTGGATGGCGGCACAGAGCACACGCGGATACGGAGGGCAGTGGGTGAGTGAGCCCTATGAGGCCCCTGGCTGCGGGGCTGGGGCAGAGCATGCCTATGTCCCTGCTCTTTCTGCTCCTCCTTTGCACGGTGGGTTTTCTGCTCCCAGGTATTCGCTTATCACCCATCTCTTACAAAAGTGGGAGTGTGGAGCTGGAGTCCCTGCTGGCGTAAATCAATGTGACTCCTCTGCAGCCACTCACACTGTCTGAAGCTTTTCTCCTTCCCCGCTCCCATCCCCAGTATCCCTGGCAAGACTGATTAAACCAGAATACAAGGAACCAGAGTCACAGGGACGGGCATCTCTGTGCAAGGGGGATGCACACAGGGGCTAGCACTGCTTCACAACCACGCGTGAACCCCAGCCAATGACCCCCTCGGCACATCAGGCTCATCCAGGTGGGGGATTCCTTGCATGGGTTGGCTTGGCCAGGCTGAGCAGCTCTCATTTGTGATGGGTGTGCTCAGAAGGAACAGAGGGGAAAAAAAAAAAAGCAAGCCTTTATAACTACCCCCATACGACACCCTTACCAAATGAAAACAGCACAGGCCACTGGGATCACACACTGCACGGTGCAACTGGAGTTCAGTAAAACTTTAAATGTGAATGGACTCAAAGGTTTCAAGGCAAAAAAGGAGCAGTGGGAGCATTCAGGCTGACACAGAAAGAGCAAACCCAGGAATCTCTTCGCAACGCTGCGAAGGGCTGGTGAAGCCCTGAGCACTGATGCCAAGTGGGACACCCGGCAGCTCCGGCCATTAGCCGCCCTCCGGGAAAAACCCAGCGAACCGCAGCTCCTGCTGCCACCACAGCACAGGAACAGGACTTAGGGACAGAAGGATCCATGGCATTTTCTGTCTGAGGCACAAAGTCACCTCCGACACCCTGACCAGGGCCAGTGCCTTTCACTACAGGGCCATTTTTCTACCCAGCAGACCCCCCTCTCAGGCACACGCACATCCCCTCCTCTCCTCCTTCCCCAAACGCACCGCTTTTCTTAGGTGTGACAGCCATCAGAGCCAGCACTGGCAAAATCAAACCTGCCTGCGGTCACCCTAAAAAGTCACAGCATCAGTATCCACGACCCCGGTCCTGCCCACTCCTCCCAAGTGGGGCTCAGGGCACAGCCCGCACCTCCCCAGCCCCAGGAGAACCAACTCTTCTGTGTTGCTTTGCAGTCGAAGCTATTGAAGGTGACCCTGTATTTAGCAGAGAAAATCAGTATTTCCAGAGCCAGAACGAGCGGTACGAAGGAGCAGTCAGGAAGGCTGTTCATCTCCAGAAAAAGATGCATGAGATGGGATGGACTGAGCAAGGACCTGAATTTAAGTACATTTACAGGTAATTTTTTTTTTCTTTTTTTTAATGAACAATTAATTTTTTGTTAAATGTTTTGTATGCCAATGAGAATTGGCTTTAGCAAAGGCTGGGAGAGGCCAACAGTTGACAGATAAAGTTTTGGTAGAAATGTGTTGCAGGTTTTTACTTTAGCAGCATGCTCAGGAAAAGGGAAAATGATGATACACGGCAGGGAACTTCTCAAATAGCAGCACAAGGGTACAGCGTGATAGATCACAGCAGTTCACATCCCCAGCGTGATATGTCCACTTCAGCAAGCTCCTTACTTGTGCTACAGCTCTCATACCACCCCCCTCAGATGTTTTTAAGTGTAGAACCAGTCTTGGAAGTGGTGCTGTTTCAGTTATGTTACTGACTTCCAGAAAAATTTAAAATGACATTGTTCTCCATCTAGAAAACCCATATCGTATTTTAAAAAAGGAAAAAAAAAAACCAAAACCAAAACCTTAGTTTGTAGGTAAATGGAATAAAATATTTTTCACAATCTTTTCCTAAAAAAAAAAAAAAAAAAAATATTCTGAACACTTTGTATGGGGTTGAGCTCCAGATTTTAATTTTAATTGCTTGCCCCCCTGCTTCTTTCCCCCTCTGCTAAATAAAAATAACAGTTTGCTGCTGCCAGGTGCACACTGCTGGTCCAGTGGGGTGATATAACTGGTAAGAAGGTGCAAGTCCAAAAGCTCATTCAAAAGGGCAATGCCTGCACCTTGCAAATCACTGCTGACACTCAAAGCCACTTCCCAGTATTTCAGCATGTGAAGGATTATGATTTTTTTTTTATGCTAAGCTCTTTGCCACCTGCAGCGAGTGGGACTGATAAACAGGGAAATCTTCTGTCAAGAGCTCTTGACCTGGTCATTATATTCCCAATAAAAAACAGCTCTCTACTCCTCCTTCAGAAGAAAAGAAAAAAAAATCCCAGCAGATTTTAAAAACCTGACAAAATTCACCCTCCTCTCCCACCTAGGTTTGCTTTTATCCATGCCCCCGTCATCAAAGGTTTTGGCAGGGCTGGCCCTGGGCTACCAGGCTGGGCTGGACTACAAGCCCAGCCGGCCTCAACAGGCAGCTCTTTGCTGAGGAAACACCAGGTGAGCACCAAGCCCTTGCTGACAAAGTCCTGGTGCCTCCTGGTGCCAGACACAGTGAATCACTTCCGCACATTTAAAAGCCAGCTTTTTTAAATTGCTGTTAAAGTAACATTATTTCTGGATGAGCTGCCAAGGGTTCACAAAGTCTTTTTCTGTTAATCAAAGCAATTTCCCTTTAACTTCTTTGTTCATATTTTTTCCACCCGCTTTTTCAGCATGACTGATTCTCTCTCAGGGCTAGTATAAAAGAAAAAGCACAGTCATTTGTTAAAAATAAAAGGTAACTACCTGGAATGAGATTGCTCACTAGAGCACTGCAGTAAAGCAACGTGCTAATAGCCATACAAAGCTACCAGGAGCAGCACAGCCACTTATTTTTAGGTGTGAGAGGACATGTACTTATACCTGGGAGGTGATTTAACCATATTCTGAGAAATCCCAGGAAGAGGGACTATATTCCTCATCTTTTCTTAGGATTTCTTGCACACAAAAAAAGGGAAAACTTTAAACAAATGAGTTTCTGATTTGCGCAATAGAAATTACTGTACCCAAATTCCCATATACAGCTCCTGCAATAGTGCTTTTTAGGATGCATGCAGCCCCATCAGCTGGCCATGGCAAAGGACTTGACCAGACAGTAAACCAGGTGTTACAAGGATGTATTTGAAACCTTCCACAAGAAAAAAACCACCTCAAGTCAGGCCAAATCTCCATGAACCCCAGTGTTGTTCACTGACAGTGACTGACAGCAAACACCCAGGGAACAGTACAGCAACAAACCCAACGTAGTGAGGTATTTCCCCAGAATGGGAAAGGGACGGTTCAGGAAATCCAGGTCTTGGATGCCTACACGTGTAACTCAGTCTCAGGCACCCCACAGTGAATTGCCACAGCTTGGGGGTTTTACGGTAAGGTGGTGGGGTTTGTTTTAGCTCAGCCTTAAAATATGATTTAAATAATCAGGAAAAAAAGTCCTATTAAGTAAAATAAAGACACAAAGGGCTCACAAGCTATCAGAGCCACAGGAGCTTTGGAGCTGGGCTGTGTTTTTAGGAGCTCAGCATCTGCTACTCAGAACAGATCATTCCTCCAAGAGCAAGTGAAATAATGAGCTAGCAACACTTAGACAAACTATGTTATGAAAGAAGGAACAAAAGCAGCTTGGAAGAGCACATTTCCTGCAATACTGCATCGATGCCGGACACTGGGTAAGGTATGACAACACAGAAATTGAAAGGCAGGAGGTGGTACTGTCTGGTCAGCATCACTGCCTCATTCCTCAGATCCCTGGAACTTCATCCATGTAAAAATCCCCCTTGTGCCTTCTCCTCAGGGCACTGTCAGGAGACGTTGCATTTCTCCTTCACCGCATCTTCATGAGAAGTATTTCAGTGCTGGGCTCCGATGAACAAATCGCCAAATGGATTCCTCTCGCCAGCCAGTATCAGCTCATTGGAAGCTACGCCCAGACTGAGCTGGGGCACGGTAAGGCTGCAAAGAAAACACAGCGTTGCCATAGGACGAGAGGCTCTGGCCCAGATTCTTGGGGGGATTTGAGTTCAAGCTGTCCGTGCTTCACTGGGGCAGGAGTGGCTGGTGGGGAAAATGGCAGCTGCATGGTTGATGTCCTCAGCATTCCCCTGTAACCTGGAGATGCACTGGCTTTGGTTTTGCCAATGTAGAAAAAATAACAAGAGCAAGGGTGAAAGCTCACGGCTAGCAGGCAATCGCTATCGGTGGAGGGGATCAGCCAGGCAGCTTGCCCAAGTTGATGGTGTCACCATGAACCAGGCAGCTTGCCTTTGAGTACCATGTGGCTCAAGAGATCTTTGCAGGAGGCAGCGCAGGGTCGCTGGGAGCATCATTCCATGGTTCTTGTCAGAAGGGTAAACCACAAAACCCTGGTAATACCCACACCAGCCTCCAGGGATCCTCCACTCTCTGCATCCTTGTGATACACACATATTATACTTTTTTTTTTTAAAGGAACATATCTTCAGGGTTTGGAAACAACAGCAGTCTTTGATGTTGCTACGCAGGAGTTTATACTGAACACACCCAAGATCTCTGCCATGAAGTGGTGGCCTGGAGACAGTAAGTAACCATAGACTATTTTGGTTTTCCTCATTTGCATCCTTTGGTTGCTCAGTCTGCCCTGCTCAAGCTCCACGTTTAAGGGCCCAGGTGCTAGAAGAGGACTTCAGTAAGAGATGCACACATCAACAGGCAAGTAAGAGACCTAAGGGGTTTGTACAAGTTCAAAGGCCAGAAGGGAGCCACCATCATCTATCAAAGGCCCTTGGGTGGCAGGGTTGGAGAACTTCACAGAGAGAAACTCCTGCCTCTGCAGGAATCGATCTTCTCTTCTTTGTAAATAACACTCAGGCAACCAGAACCCACAGGGAGGTCATCAACGTAAAGGATCAGCATAAAGGATTCAAGTCAGCAGCCAGTCTCAGCATAAAGGATTCAAGTGTGAAATTCATGGCTCCCTTCAGGAAGGTATTTCACGCAAAATAGCTGGAGTTACTCTGACAGCCACAGCACTTTCCTACTCTCTCAGCACTGCATGAACTTTAACTATTTATTTTTTCTTATCTGCTGATGCAAACTGTTCATCCAAGCCTCACAGGCAGGGACAGAGGCAGAGGGATGATGCAACTTCCAAGAGCGGGCTCAGAACACAGATTTAGGCAATCTCTAGCTTCCAGCATGTGTGGATCACACCCACCCTGCCCCATATGTTAGCAAGACCTAACAGACAATTAGCATTGACTGCTGTTCACTCTGGAAGCGTTTGTACTGTACCTTGTCATAAGGGAATGGGACTGGTTTTCTTCTCACAGTGGGAAGGTCAGCAACCCACACAGTGGTCTTCGCTCAGCTGTACATCCACGGGAAGTGCTACGGCGTGCATCCCTTCATCGTGCAGATACGCAGCCTTCAGGACCATTCACTCTGCCCAGGTAAATGACCCCAGACATAGCAACACTTGTGCGGGTGCCCTGCCTATTCTGCCCTTAAACGTTTTCTTAAACATTGGGCCCAGGGAGAGTTCTAATTGCCAAAACCAAACCTAGACAGATACCCAAGGCATAGTTATCATTAACCCCAACCTTTTTATCTAAAGGAAGATTTAATGTATCCTCAGGCATACCCAGACCAAGCCGCCTTCTTAACCAGAAGCCTGGGCTGCTCTGACCACTCTGCATTAACACCTCAGTTCTGTCCCCGGCCAACACAGGTAACACGGCTGATGGAAACAAATCACCACACGGCATTTGAATGCCTGTTTCATCCCTCAGGCAAGATCACCCATGCTGGGGAAGAAGCAGAGCTGATCCTTTGAGATCCCCAGCCTGACACACAATGGGGAGAAAAAAAATTCAAGTGTAAGTAAGCAGGCCATGTTTTCTCCCGCTGCAGGCATAACTGCAGGAGACATTGGTCCCAAAATGAATTTTGAGCATGTTGACAATGGCTACCTCATGCTGCAGAACGTGCGCATCCCTAGGGAGAACATGCTGAACAAGTTCTGTGAGGTACGTATGGACTCACATCACAGACTTGCCCATCAAGACTCTCATTGCACAGCCAGAGAGATGACAGGGACCTGCCTAAATTTAGGACAAAAATCTTCCTCTGAGGTGACTGCAAGTCTCTGCAATTTTATCAAGGGCAGAAGCTACCTGAATCCTAAATGAAACTCTGTGTCAGGAATTCCAAGTTCAGAGGTTGGGGATCACGGGGCAGGCAGAACCTATCCAAGCTAGAAGCAGTAAGAGTTTGTCTCTTAAAATGGATATGTTTCACCCATCATACGTGAAAATATTTAGGTTTGCATTCAGAGAAGGATTTCAATGTCCATTTTATTCTAAGCGTGGAGATTATACAACCATCCTAGCATTGAAGTATTGAAGAAAGTGGCCTGTAACATCCTCTCTCTACTCTAGGTTCAACCAGACGGCACCTACGTAAGACGGGGGTCACAGCAGATTAATTATTTCACAATGACTACAGTGCGCATTTCCCTCATTTCAGACGAAGTTATAATACCTCTAATGAAAGCTTGCACCATTGCCATCCGATACTCTGTGGTTCGCCGGCAGTCCAAGTTAAAGCCTGGGTAATGCCACACAAGTCCGCAGCGGTGGGAAGGGGACCATACACCACGTTCCCCCACACCAGTCTGTATTTCTACTTTTTGTCTTATGTTTTAGCACATCACTGGTGTATTTCCTGGCCCAGACAGGGTATTACAAACATGCTTCCCCATTATTTACACTAACAAGCTTCAGTCAAAGTACAAGAGAATGTTTACAGTTCTTTCTAAGATAAGTTTCATAGTTTGAATAGCTCAGCCATTCACACAGGCAACTTATTTTTCTTATAAACTGGCCCTCCCCTGTAATCTCATAATGCAGCAGAATCCAGACAAAGCAGACAAGTTGCTGAACTCTTATTCCATAGCATCCTGCTAGTGGGCGTGACATTAAAATCCCTTCCAACATCCACAGTTCCAATGTCCACACTTTACAACACTGAATTTTATTAGTCTGGTAAGAATCCCAGCATTTTTTAAACTGATATTTTCATTTGAATAGATTTCAAAAATTTCCACTTAAATCTCCCTCCAAAAGCAAGAAGATCCTAATGAGAACATGGTTTGGTTCAAACGCAAACCAAACACAAGAGCACAGCATGCTGAGCTATTGTAATAACCAATTCCATCATCTGAAGTCCTAAGTGTACTAACCACAACAAAAGTGGTAAAGAATATCCAAAAAAGCTCCAAAAGCTTAAAATAATTAAGACTTAAATATTTTCCAAGGAACCTATGTACACCCAGGGCCACAAGATCCAGTTTGAAAAGCAAAAGTTTTTCAGGGTGCAGTGCTACCACCTCCCCTATGACACCTAAAAACTTCCTTGAAGGCTTCATCCTCATCCTCTCCCCCAGTCCCTGTTCCCCCTCCATAGCGACCGATCACACATCACAGCCTTTTCTACTCCATTAGGCTGGTTCACCAACACAGCAGAAATATCACTTTTTTCCTAGTCGGGCTTGTTCCTCTCAAAGCTGGGCAGATTTGCTGCCACAAGATGGGCTCAGTCTGCTCACATACTGCTTCTCGGGAATGCAAAAAGCCATTTTTCATTGTGCAATAGGTAAACTAACAGTAGCTACGCCCGTGTCCATGCTTTCCCTACTTCATCAGCTGTCTCCTAACAGGGAACAAGAAGCAAAAATCCTTGACTACCAGACTCAGCAAGAGAAATTGCTGCCCCAGTTGGCAGCAGCCTACGCCTTTCATTTCATCGAGGACTACCTGCAGGAGCTACTTGACAAGGGGTACAGAGAGATCCACAGGAAGAACTTCAACACACTGCCAGAGGTGAGCTGCAGCAGGATTCACTCATCCAGCTGGTTTGCACTTTGGTATTCAGAGATGAGAAGTGCAGCCTAAGTATTTTAGCAAACTGGACAAGCATTCCTCTCACCACTACATAACCAGAGGAGGAGGAAGCACTAAGAGATCAAACGGCTTGTCCTAGGTCCACAACCAGTCAGCAACAGCATTTGCTTTACCGCCCCAAATCTTTGGCTTTGGGAACTATTGCAGAGTGAAAAGTCCTTGAAAAGAACGTCTGTTTGACAAAAACCTTGTTCCAAGTAGTTGGTGGCGCAAAGCATTATTTCACAACTCCATCCACAAATGCACATACAAATACTCACTTCTGAGCCAAAACCAAAAATGTGACTTTTTAGTCACATTTTTGGTTTTGGCTCAGAAGTGAGTATTTGTCACATTTAGTAAGATTTTGCAACTGGAAGCCTGAAGTGAAAACACGCTCTGAAAGAGGGATGCCAAAGCCACTGCTGGTTGAGAGAAACCCAAAAACGCATAAACTGACCACCGCGTGCCCACCGTGAGGGTGTGTAGCATCCCAGGCAGAAACCGACGGCCAGGTTTGGGGAGCTGGGTGCTACACCAGCATGCAAAGGGGGATCTGACAGGGATTTCATGCCCAGAAGTTGCACAAAATTATAAAAGGAAACTTATTCTGAGGATTGCTTTAGAACACTTTCACCATTAACACTCTCCCCCCCCCCCTTTTTTTTTTTTTTTTTTTTTTTTTTTTTTAAAAACAGCTCCATGCATTTTCTTCAGGTTTCAAAGCCGTGGTTACTCAGTATTGCACTTCAGCAGTGGAGATCTGCCTCCGGGCATGCGGGGGACACGGTTACTCCTTGCTGAGTGGACTCCCTTCCTTGTATACTAAAATACTTGCTTCTTGTATTTATGAAGGGGAAAACACCATTTTGCTCCTGCAAACTGCCAGGTAACAATTCAAATTTGTTCATCTAAAAGCCTGCCCCCTCATTTATTCAGCCTCTACCACTTCTTCTCCTAAACCAGTAAAACCAGCTACTCCTTTCTCACAGCACCTTCTAAAAATACAGCTCAGGACATAAACTATTCATGTCTTCTGTCTAACAGGCATGGAGGTGTGTGGGAATCGGATTCTCTCTTCTATTTTTGTTTTGGGGATGTACGCAGGTGCTGTTCTGCATAACCTCATTTTCCTCTTTGTCTAGTAGTGCAGCAAAAGCATTGCTATACAAGTTTTGCGGTTTATTTTTTTAAGCAACCAATGTAACGCAATATTGGTAAAGTGAGATTGATTCAGAGAAGGCAAAGTTGTTGAACACTGAAAGCAGGTGAGTCATGCTCCGAGAACACCGCTTTCCTCTGAACACGCAGACTGATGATTATCCAGAGCAGATGAAATACAGGAGAAAGAAAGCACAGCTGCTTGAACTTTTAATAACTTGTGTCTTTACTAGAAGGAGAAAACCAGTAAGCTTCCCAGGGACAGAGGTGCTACCACGTAGCTCTGTGCTTGCATGCAGACGGTTCTGCACTCATTACTGCTGCTTCTTGCAAGATCAATAGCAAGGTCAAGAGAAATGCTGTAACCGTTTACTTCCACACCTGGTCAGTCTAGGTCATAGCAGAAGTGCCAAAAAAAAAAAAAAAAAAGGGAGTGGGGAATGCTCCTTAGACATATGTTTAGCTCCAAGAAAGGGCCTCAAGTTTGTTAACATAATGCGACTGTGTGTTGGGGATCACAGAGGGTAACACCAAACCACCGTTAAGACTCCCAGAGCATTAAGACTCAGGCTGCAAAGTTGATAATCTATCTAATCACCATTCAGCTGAGACTGCTAATAGCCACAAGTTTCTTCCTAAAATTCATCGCTACAGATTGCTGTAGCATTAAATACAGTAGACAGGCTACCTCTGAGACCCATCACAGATCAGGTTATTGCAAATAACATGCAAAACAAAAGGTCATTACTTGTTTAAGACCATTCTGGATCACTGATGGGATGGGTCACACCTTGCTGCTACCCACCCAAGTCCACTTTACTTTCTGCATGACCATTTGCTGCGTGGGGACCACAGCCATACCCTGCTCTGACTGCGACCCTCTTCCCAGGTTCCTGATGAAGTGCTTCATGGCAGCCAGCACGGGCCAGCCTGTTCCACCATCCGTCACTTACCTGGCTGCAGGGAAACCCGGGAAGTGTCCAGCCAAGAACAAGTTGGATTTTCTCAGTCCAGATATTTACACTGAGGCTTACCAACATGTGGCAATTAGGTCAGTACGGGAGATGGCAGACGGGGTTTCTCTCTTTGACATCAGAAATGCGTTGAGCTCAGCTTCTTCCTTGCTTTAAAGGGAGGCAAAATAACACAAGTTACACAAGAATTGACACCATCTGCTCCTGAAAGAGAAAAGGGAGACTCTCACAGGATTAACAGCCATGTCGAATGTTCAGTATGAAGCTTTCACGTTCAGAACCTCAAAAGTTTTTAAGCCATGTGCTACCTAACAACTGTATTCCATAGAGTTGATTCTATACCAAGCTGATGGCACTATTTAAGCAAATCCCAGACCACATCACTGAGTTGCCATCCAGTAAAACCTTTCAGCAACTGGATCCTGTGCAATTCCACACATGAAGTTAAAATTTCACATACCTGTGAAACTGATGTTCGTTTTCAGTTAACACCACAGCAAACTCAGAGCCTTTCATTCTGTCTGTAGTATTTCAACTACACATTCAACTACCCAACACAAATGAAAATGGTATCATGAGTGGTCTCGTTAGTGTTATGTGCATTGTTATGGGCCATATAGGCGTCATCTCTGAAAACCAGGTAAACGGACAACCCTGCTGTCATTCAAATCTGTGTAAAAACAGAGCCATTCTTCTGAAAGCTTTGGTGTCAACGGGAACAGGATTTGGATCCCTATGTAGAAAAGTAGAAACAGAACATAACATCAGACCATTATCACCAGTTTATTTTGTTTTGCAAACTCTCCTTACACACACACAACCCAAGAAAAACTCAGCAGACCCCGTGGAACTTAGAAGGCAGAAATTCTTCAGTACCAGGGTGGTCTTGCAATTTATACTTAGATTTTGCACAATGTAAATTTGCTCATACTCAGCGCAGATAACTTCAAATGTCAGAAATGCCATTTTGCCATATGAGCACACACAAGACTGGGTATGAACTGAGCGCATGTGGGCTGCTATATTCATATACAATATGCTTTTTCAATTTTCCAGACTTGTAAGCAGCACAGCAGCTAAACTACAGGACTTGATTCAGTCTGGACTCAAAAAGTACGACGCATGGAACCAGTGCACAGTGCAGCTGGTGCAGGCTGCGAAGGTTAGCAAAATTACCTGCTTATTTGACATTTGTCTTTATGATACAATATGCAACAGAAATTGCATGATTAGCTTAAGGTCTCAGCGATTTTATTGTTTTCTGTTAGCATCTACGGGATACCACAAAGACCAGGGCACCACTGTGGTCTGCAGGGTGGAAAAATCGTAGTAAGAAGCAATTTGTGATACAAAGAACTTGCCGTCTGAGTAAGCCAGGTAGAAAAAAAACCTAAAGGGACGAAAGAAAAAAAAAAATACATTCACGGTTATGCTGCCACTACTAGCAGAATCAGATCTCCCCTATCCTGCAAAAAGAACCCACCACCTCCAGCTAACGCTCACCTTTTTATAAGAATCCAGCATTTCTGGCTCCCAGAGGAAAGTCTCCCCAAAGCCACCCTACTGAAAGCTGGTGGACAGCAGGGGTGAAACACGCCTGGGATTTCTTACATCTACCGCTCTCACAAGGAGAGATGACTGCAGGGAAAACAGTGAAAAGCAGTGGTAAGTGCAGTGTTAATCACTACTGAAAGAAAAATCAAATCAAAGTCAAATTTTAATAAAAGATTCAAGACCCAACTCCCAGTTCACATGGATCAGACAGGCAACCAGCATGCCTTCAGCTGAAACAGGATCAGAACAGCAGCATTTGTTCCCCAAAACAGGGGTTAGTACAGAACTAAGCAGAAAAAAAAAAGCAAGAGGGGAGGAAAGCCCTGAACTTAAATGAAAAACCAAAACCACTGATAATCAGTATCTCAAAAAAGCAAAATTATTTTTTTAAAACGCAATTAAGTGCAAGTCCTCTACAATCATGGTGAAGGTCTTCCTTCCTAAGCTGAGGAAAGGAAGATTTTGAAACAGATCCACAGCTTGCTTAAAGTACTTCATTCAATTTTTAGTGAAAAACACATCGCTGTAATCTACCTTTCAGCCAGCCCAAATGGAAATTTAAGCGAGCAAGCTTGGAGAAAGGATGATCTTCCCTCT
>BOSO01028919.1:183-19547 GCA_018403395.1 Gorsachius goisagi
CTCCTCGCCGACTGAGAGCTGTTGACGGTTAAGCCGCGTTTAAATCTCCCGCCGCTGTAGCAGTCAAGATGGTCACCTCAAGAGGGAGAGATGCAGGCTCAGTCTGAGGGAGGCTGTGAAGCCAAATCTTGCTGCATAATTTGGAAGCATATACTACCACACTAAATCAGGGAATCAAAGCATTTGTAATTCCTACCCACACATTCTGTAAACCAACACATAATTAACCAGAAACTTATTATTAATGATAATTAATAATCATAGAATTAATTAATGTATATTTTCACAACACTGAAAATACACTAAGAAGTTGTCTTCTGTTGAATTTGAAAAACGTTAGACCAATCAAAAATAAAAAATAAACATTATTAGTCAGAAGTACCCAATGCTTGTACCATTCTCTCCCTTCTCTCCCACTAGACCTTACAAATATTTATTGTTCATCATCGTGGAATAAGCAATGCCAAATTTGAAAATTCTTTGCAATTTTTTTTTCTTTTATTTGTGTGTCTTTTATTTCTTCTTTTTCACCAGCCCTTTTTTCAAATTTGGCATTGCTTATTCCACAATGAGCTATCAACTACTTAATTTCCAAGACAGCTTGCACGATTTTCCAGCTTTCCTTATGTTCAGCATCTAATGAAGCCATGGCTGGTGGCTTATAAATGCTGTGCACATGTTCACTAGCACCATTTTGATATCTACATGTGCATTCTGACACTACCTGAGATTTAGGAAGTTTATACCTAGAGCAAAGCATTGACTGCATACTGACCCCAAAAGATAAATATTTCAGTTTAGTTGCATTGATACTCTTTCTTGTGTCATCACATTTAACTTACAGGACATTTTTTTCTTGACCACTGCTCTCAGTACTATGGGTGGAAATTTGCTGTAATATATTTTTAAAACCACAGAAGTTTTGTCGAACCTGTCCCCTTATTTCATCTTCAGCAAATCAGTTCTGTCTGATTTTAACAAAGCATGAAGTCATACCTCAGCAAATTAACACGTAACACCAGGGACAGCTGTTGTATTTCTTAGTGTCATCAGTCCAGATACATCAATTTACATTCCTCAGTAAACCTTTATTAAAAAAAAAATCCTACATAATAAGTAATGAAGCAAAAGATGATACACCTTCACAATAGTTCTATTCTCCTTACTCTGCAAGATAGTTTTGTACTAGCTTATGATCAGAAAGATGCTTACAGTATGCAAAAATGCTACAATTAAAACTTGTATTCCCCTGAATATATTCGCAGAAGCTGACACAAAAAATATGCCAGGTAATATAAGAGATTAAAGTTCAAGTTGAAGCTTATTTCAGGAAGACAAAAGAAAGGCATGAGGAGAGCAGAGGAAGATTCATCTCCAGTGATCACTGAAACATTAATTAGAACTGTGCACAACAGTCACCCCTCAGAAATTAATGTGCTCGTAGGGTCTTGGAATCTTCTATAAGAAAAAAATCTGTGCTGTTCTTAACCAGTTTATATATGTACCATTTCAATTCTTACTACTGATTTTGGTAGTGTGTTTTTGGTTTTTCAACTGGATTAGCTTCACCTTTTATAATACTTGCACTCTCATCAGGATCTCCAAATAAGTCACCCAACCCTGTATTCTCAGTTGAATCAAGGGAAGGTATTTCAAACTTTTTTCAGAGGGCATGACAAAAATAGGTGGGAAACCTAAGTGCTCCAGAGATCCAGCAAGGAAAATATTCACAGAAAATAATGAAGTCTTGTCACTGGGCATCAGCAAACATGCCTTTCATAAAGAGGAATAATTTACCATTTTGTCTGTGTAAACAGAACATTTGTGCTCTTAATGAATGTCTATCATATTTAGAAATTGTTGTACTTCTATAAACATAAACAGTAGACTTTGTGCTACTATCTGTTTTATATAGAACATATTAAGATAAGTAAAGATTTGCTGTTTTATAAGCACAGGGCGGAAATGTTAATTCATTTTAATGGTCACTAGCTGAACACAGGACAATCCAGTTTTGGGGGAAAAGAGAAAAACACTTCTGTTTTCTTATTTGTTCACTAACTAACATTAATAGAATTTACATATGCAAGCTCCCTTTTGAAGAAAAACATAATTACAAAATAATGAAGTAATTGCCACCATGATCTACCCATCTCAGTAAGTTATACAGTTACTTGACTGTATATCATGACAGTCAGTTTTACAATACTGATTAACTTATTTGGAATACCTCCAGATACATTAAATGTGTAACAGAAATACTTTAATCACTATCATAGTTAACAGCATGGAATTATTCCTAGCAAAATTATATCAGACAAAGAAGCTGGAACAATCTTGTGGTTAAAAATGTTAAGATTTCTCTCTCTTGCAGGAACCTGTGCTCAAAATATATAATAATAATCTTTTTTCATAGAATCATAGAATAGTTTGGGTTGGAAGGGACCTTTAAAGGTCACCTAGTCCAACCCCCCTGCAGTGAACAGGGACATCTTCAATTAGAACACGTTTTTGAGCACGTTGCTCAAAGCCGCATCCAACCTGACCTTGAACCCGTCCAAGGATGGGGCATCTACCACCTTTCTAGGCAACCTGTTCCAGTGCCTCACCAACCTCATCATGAAGAATTTCTCCCTTACATCTAGTCTAAATCTACACTCTTTCAGTTTAAAACCATTATGCCTTGTCCTATCACTACATGCCCTTGGGAAAAGTCCCTCTCCAGCTTTCTTGTAGGCCCCCTTCAGGTACTGGAAGGCTGCTATAGGAGACTCCTCTTCTCCAGGTTGAAAAACCCCAATTATCTCAGCCTGTCCTCACAGGAGAGGTGCTCCAGCCCTCTGATCATCTTCACAGCCCTCCTCTAGGCTCACTCCAACAGGTCCATGTCCTTCTTACGTTGGGTGCTCCAGAGCTGGATGCAGTACTCCAGGTGGGGTCTCACCAGAGCAGAGGAGCAGAATCACCTTCATCGACCTTCTGGCCATGCTTCATTTGATGCAGCCCAGGATATGGTTGGCTCTCTGGGCTGCAAGCACACATTGCCAGGTCATGTCGAGCTTCTCATCAACCAACACCCCCAAGTGCTTCTCCGTAGGGCTCCTCTCAATCCCTTTATCCCCCAGCCTGTATCGATACTGGATATTGCCCTGACCCAAGTATAGGATGTTTCACTTGTTGAAACTCATGAGATTCACACGGGTGCACCTCTCCATCCTGTTGAGGTCCCTCTGGATGGCATCCGGTCTCTCAGGTCTGTTGACCGCACCACACAGCTTGGTGTTGTCTGCAAACTTGCTGAGGGTGCACTCGATCCCACTGTCTGTCTCATTGATGAAGATAACAAATAGTACTGCTCCAAGTACAGACCCCTGAGGGACACCACTTGTCACCAATCTCTGTAATTCCTCCCCATGTTGCATTTTCTCTTTATACCAACATGATGGTGAATTATATATATATGAATTATAAAATTACAGCCTTCAGTAGGAAGCTGCATATATGCTGCTTTGAGACATGCCTATCTAATACCATCCCCCTCTTCTTCAACAAGAAGTGAATAGCTTAAGCGCTAAGTATACAGGTGTATAGGAGAAGTCGAAATAAGCCAGTCCAGCCATCTGTGAAAATACGGAGTGCTGCCATAGCTTCATTAACTTATTGACAATCAGTCCAAAAGAGAATTCAAGGAAAACAGAACCAGAATTGCTTGTCTACAGTTCTCCAAGCAAGATTTCATTGGTTAAATAAGGCACGTTATCCCTTCTGGCCTGCATATAGTACCCGTCAGAAGTTATTCCAAACAGAAACTACTTTATTACTTCTTTTATTAGGCTCTTATAAGTCAACAATCAGTCTCTAGAACCTTTTCTCCTCCTCTTCTCAGTATTTCTCTATGAAGCATGCTGCCAAAGTAGGCAGACTTAATGAAAAACAGTATGTCCAATGCTTAAAAGAAATCTGTAGTGACTGATGCCAACCTTATAAAACTGCTATTATGTTTATCTAATCAGTGCTTACAAGCTTCTTCCTGTTCAGATTATCCCAAAAGAATTATCTCCATAAATTGTCAACAATATCCTTAGCATTTTCAAATGCCTATGGTGAAAACTGCACAAATAAACAAGAAGTTAAGGTCCTGACAGCATTTCAATACAGATATACCAACAGCAAAAGCACATCCTCCTCTCTATAATTCCACTGTGTATGATCCAGGTGAAGAAAAGAGTACAAAGTCAAAGTGATGGAGTAGAGCCTTTGCTCACTCTTGTCAGGGCATCAGACAGCACAAACACCTCAAGCACAGATTAAAGATGCATAAATGTCTACTAGAGGTAAGGACCAGTGTCAGACCATTATCCTGCTGGAGTTACTGGCTTTGGAAAAACAGGCTGAAGCCTGTACTTCCTACAGAACAAGACAGTTTCTTGGCTCACATGAATCTCTAAGGAGTATAGGGAGGTTTTTTGCTGTAGCCCACTAATTCTCAAATTCCTGGGCTTCAAAGCAACCTGCTACTCCATTTTAGAGCAGTACCACATGAACAATTTTTACATCAAGTGCACAAGTAATGCTTCTGCAAAACTGAAGTTTTACCTAGAGAAGAATGATCTGTATAAAAGGAAAAATTATGGCAATGAAGCTTAGGGCTATGGTACCTTCAATGTAATTTATTAATGCTCATAATCCATTAGAATCACATGTTTGTGAACATTTACTCATAACACACACCAGAAAGAGGTTCACTGGCACTTGAGAGGAGTAGATACGGGATTAGTTCTTAGGCCAAGGGAAAAAAATAAGCCTCTATGCTCACGTATTGCTAGTTCTCTGACCAGGCTTCAGAATGGTCTGGAACTATGTAGTAATAGACAACATTTAGATCAGACATGCACCTCCCCCCCGCCCCCCGCCTTTTTTTCTTCTACTTTGTCCTGAGATGCAGTCACACTATTAAAAGCAGATGGAAATCAGCATATTTGTAGGACTCCAAATAACACATTCGTCATCTGGGAGGCTACAAATGTACCTTATAGTGCTGAACGTGCAATGCAGCTCTCAACTTTTGCATACTGTCAAAGACTTTTCTCCATGTTCTCACCTAAGATTTTTCCAAGTCAAGTCTGTGCTTTTGTCCCAAATGTTGTCTGATCTTCAGTGAATATAAATACCTATAACACACATGCACACACACACACTTTTTTATATCTATGTAAAATACTTGCATTTCTTAGAGAGAGATGAAGAGATGAACAGAGCAATTGAAAGAGAAGACAAAGTTGAAATAAATTAGCCTAATAAATTAGCCTAAATAAATTCTAATTCAATCTTACCTCTTTTTAGTTTGTTTGGGTTGTTTAAGGCTACAGTTATGATACTGGAAATCCACTTGCCTGACTAATGCTAAGTAGTTAAGCCTATCAAATAATACTGAAAGCCTGACAGATTCATATATTAAGGCAGCATTATCAGAGTAGCTCTCTTCCTTAACTAATCGTAAAACTCTCCTTGAAATATCCTGGAATATCTCTTCCAGATTCTTTGATAAAACCAAAGGAAACACTTCATCATCTGAGTAATTTTAATACATTTATGATAACACAGGGCAAGTGCTGAAGTTCCACCAGTACCATGTGAATATCAGTAGAATGAAGACAGTAACATTTAGTTTTCACTTTACAATACAAAGTGCAGAACTAAGATTCTAATTTCTAATACATTTTCTTGTATTTGCACTTAACATGTGGTTGTTTCAACTTCTCTCAAGTTATAGCAGAATAATGAAATAAGAAGACAAAGAAGTACTTTTTGAGGAAAATTAGAAATAAATATGAGAACATTTTCTGAAATTTCCTAAGGAGCTTGAGTTGTGGAAGACTAGAATTTGCAAGTTTTAATTTCGCTGAAGGTTATGCCAAACTACATTACCTATGCTGCCCAGGTATAGGAGTTGCTCCTACTTGAAAATAGAGCGCTAGATAAGGAAAAAAAAAATCTGAAATAGTTACTTTTAAAGGATTAAACAGCTGCTATCAGTTTTGAAACACTCTTCATTAATACCTTCCCCCTTACAGTTTTCAGGAACTTGCTAACTAGGTGATGTTCAGTTAAACTATGATATTATACATACAAGGGAGAAAATTAATACACTGGCTAACTTCTGAATTGTAAACTCCCAATCTCCCTCAAGATATACTTTTAAGGCATACTTATATATGATACCTAGGTATGAACCTTTTCTCTTCCCCATTTCATAGTTTATTTTCAAATTATAACTCTTGATTGGGACTAAGAATTTCTGAACTCTGTTCTCAGTTCTGCCACCAGCTATGTGAATCTGCCAAAATCAAGTCAGTCTAATGCTTTTGGTTCTTTGTGGAAAACAGTTCTTCTAATATTTTTCTTGCAGTATTGCTAGGAGGACAAGTTCATCTGTCTCACTTGCTGAAGTATTTTGATGTAGACAATTAGACTCAAGATGAAAAAAAGTTTAAATTCCTAAGTGGAATTCATTATGCAATGAATGTAAAATTAAATTATTTCACTAAAGCTTTTACAAAATTCTTCGCCACAAGCGGCACAACTGTAAAGGGCCCAATCATTTAATTTAATAGCTCTGGAAAAAGATGACCAATCCAGAAGAGGCCCAATTCACAGCAGGCACCTGCACAAGGCAAGCTTTGCTAAAGAACTTTTCAGTGGAAAAGCTTCATACTTTCATATGGGTTTGGACGTTTTCTACCTTCCATTCACTTTTAAAATAATTTCTGAAAAATAAGTTATTGCAGTTTAGGATGCACCACAGTGGATGTATAACCTATCATGACACAACATTGAAATCTTGCTTATTAGATTCAAAACCTTATTAGAAAAGTAGAATGTTTGTTTGCTCTTCACTAAAATATAGCAAGTTAATAATAGCAGGCATTAAACATAAGGCACTTGGCAGGGTTTTCTTCACAATCAAGCTGCAAGTCAAAATGCCAAAATGAACCTTTTTTTTCCAGCAACATAAGTATAATTTAACATTTAACAAGAGGAAAAAAAAAAAGAACTTACAGGTAAAGCAATATTTTAGCAAATTTCTGCTATGACAGAGCTTCACATGGGCCTTCACATTATTTCCTGGGTTCATTTCCTAGAACAAACAGAAACAAGACACATGTGAAACCAGTTATATCATTGAATTATTATATACCTACACTTAATAGCCTTAAATCATGTTATGAAGTATGTTTTGGAAAAATGCAAAACAACACTTCTGGACTTGAAAGAAATTCTTAAATAACCTTTACCAAATCCTATACCATATATTGGTTCCCATTGATCTTTCTGTAGACTCCCAGACTGATTTGAGATTAATTAACCTTGAATTCCCTGAGCACAGGAAAACCACACATGATTTTCCCTTTATCAGCCACACTAGTGGAAAAAGCCTTTTTGTAGCCAGCTAATGTATATGGCATTGGCAGAATACTGGTCAAGAACAAGAAATGCTTAATAAAACAAAAAAACCCAAACTTAATTTGTTCACTAGCAATATTTTTACACACATTTGCTTGCAAATCAAAGAGTAAAACACATTAAAGTAAAATAATTGTCTTATGAGGGCAATAAATACAAGATCTGCCCCGTAAAGGACCTGAACCAGCTAAACTTCAGCTGCGCAGGAACACGTGGTGGGTGCGTGCAGTGGGGAAGTCCCCGCTGTGGGGGACAGAGTCCCCCAGCTGCCACCCTGACCTGTTTCCTGGGGAGGTTTGCTGCCTGCCAGGGACTCAGATCAGGGCACTGTGGAAAGGCTGATGCAGACTATTACCTTCTGCTGCTCTTCCACATGGGCACCAATGATGATACCAGAGGCAACTGGGAAAGCATCAAGCATTGACTACATTGCTGTGGGGCATGGCGGGGGGGGGAGGGGGGAAGGTCAAGGGCATGGGAGCTCAGGCAGTCTTCTCCTTAATCCTTCCAGAAAGGCAGAACAATGTGAGGAGGAGTAGATAGATCCTGCAAGTCAACAACTGGTTGTGCAGTTGGTGTGGGCAACAGGGTTTTAGTTTTTATACGATCACGGGATGCTCTATGAGGACACTGGATTGTGTAGCAGAGATGATATTCACCTAAGTGAGGAAAAACATTTTTGCCAACAGGCTGGCCAATCCAATAATGAGAGTTTCAAACTAGGAATAACAGGGCAGGAGTGAATGACCACCAATCAAGTGAGGAAGCAAAGGACTAGGTTGGCAAGTAAAGAGTATGGGGCAACGTGAATAGGTGGAAATTTGTAAGAAAAAAACCTGGGCTGTGGGTGTCCCACCCCAACAGTGTCCATACACACAGTGAAATGCCTACCAGGCAGAATTATGGGGAAAGCTCTCCTACCTTTTCTGGGAAATCAGCTTGCTTTTGTACCTCTCCAAAGAGCCTGTATGCTAACATACACAACATAGGGAACAGGAAGAATTAGGAGGTCTTCACACAGTTAGACTTCACTGGGATCACAAGTACACGTGTAGGATAGCTCATGCGAACGTGAAAGAGAAACAGGAAATGTTCTTACTGGTCTATCTGCAGCATAAGGAATATTATGGAAAATGGTGGCCTGTTGCTGAATGCTAATGGAGACCTGTCAGAAAGGATATGAGGAAGGCCAATACACTGAATGCCTTCTTCACTTCACTCTTTACTGATAAAACCATCCCTCAGCAATCCCAGGTCCCTGAGATCAGTGGGAAATTCTAGACCAAGGTACATTTCCCCTCAGAGGAGGAGGATCAGGTTAGGAAATATTTAAACAAACTGGACACACACAAATCCATGGGCCATAATGAGATGCACCCACATATACTGTGGGAGCAGGCTGATGTCATTGGGAGACCACTCAATCATTGAAATATCATGGTGATCGGGAGTAGGAAGAAATTCTGAGGACTGGAGGAAAGTAAGCATAGCCCCTACTTTCAAAAAAGGCAAGAAGGAAGATCCAGGAAACTGTAGGGCAGTCACAGCCTCGTCTCAATCCCTGGAAAGGGAACGGAGAAAATATTCCTGAAAACCATTGCCAAACACAAGACACAAAAGGTGTAGTGAGCACGGATATATGAATGGGAAATTGTGCCTGACCAACCTGATAGCCTTTCACAATGAGAAAGCTGACCCAATAGACAAGGTGAGAACACTGAACATTGGTTATCTTGACTTTAATAATGCTTTTGTCACTGTCTCCCATTGTTTTCTCCCTGACAAACTGATGAAACAAAAAATAGATAAATGGAGAGTGAGGTGAACTGAAAACCGTCTGAACTGCTGGGCTCAAAGGGTTGTGGACCAGCAGCACCAAATCCAGCTGGAGGCCAGTCATCAAAGTCACACCCCAGGTGTTGATACAAGAGTCAGTACTGTTCAACAACTCATGAAGAACATGCAAGGTGCACCCTTAGCAAGTTCACATATAATACAAAACTAAGAGTAACTGATATACCAGAAGGTTGTGCTCCCATTCAGAGGGACCTTGAAAGGCTGAGAAATGGGCCAATATCATGAAGTTCAACAAAGGGAAATAACTGCCAGGTATAATCCCACGCACATTGGCACAAAAGGACCTGAGGGACAAGCAGCTGGCCATAAGCCAGCAATGTACCCTCACAGCAAAGAAGGCCCACAGCAACCCGGGCTGCATTAGGAAGAGTATCACCAGCAGATTAAGGGAGATGATCCTTCATCTTTACTCAGCACTGGTGAGCCATTCTGAATGCTAGGCCCAATCCTGGGCTCCTCGGTACAAGAGTATAGGCTCCAGTGCACAGGGTTACTGGAGGAATTCCAGCAAAAGTTCATGAAGGTAATTAAAGGACCGGACAATCTTTTGTATGAGGAGAGGCTATGAGAGATGGAGGCCTTGAAAGCAGAAGGCTCAGAGGGATCTTATCTATGATTAGAACTGATGGGGGCTAGAGTAAGGAAGGCAGAAACAGATTCTTCTCAGTAGCATCCAGTGAAAGACAAGAGGCAACAGGCACAGATTAAGTACAAGATACCTCATTTAAACATAATGGTTTTTTTGGTTTTTTGGTTTTTTTTCTGTGAGGGTGGTCAAACAATGGCACAGATTGCCCAAGACAGTTGCAGAGTCTTCCTCCTCGGAGATACTCAAAATCCAACTGGACATAGTCCTGGGCAGTGTGTTCTAGGTGACCCTGCTTTGACCAGAGGTTTGGACAATCTCCAGAGGTCCCTTCCAACCTCAACAGTTTTGTGATCCTGTAAAGTATTTTATTTAACTAGTCTCTGCTTAAAATAAATTGAAAATAGGTTAAATTAATCACTCATGGAATCTCTCCTCTCCAATGCATGAAAAAAACCCAAACCAAACAATCAACCTTATTGTGCTTTAGCTAGTGTAAAAGGCATTCAAAAGTTATAGCTGAAAGCTACGAACATATAGTAGTAACCCTGACCCTAATGAAAGCCAACATGTCTTCTGGCCTCTCTGATATCAATGGTAAGACTTTACACCCATAGATTAAAAGCAGTGGAAGAAATTCAGATACTCTGATCCAACTCATTGTACAACAGAAGCCATAAAATTTTCCCCCAAAATTCCTCCAAACTCTCCGTGTTTTCCCTGAAAAAGCAGAATATACATAAATAGATAACTTTAGGCAGATATTCACAGGTGATATTTAAAATGGATTAACAACAAATATGTCAAATGTATTTTGTTTCATAAAGGAAAATATATACTTAAAAACAAACATTACTCTGACCACTCAAAAAAAATTTGTTAACGTGCACTCTAAAAATGTGAATCGACCGCATGGTATTCAGTGGTATGGTATTTCACGGCATCTCATACTAAATGAAAAACACCGATAGCTATGTGGGCATTCATGGTTTATGACTGCATGACCCAAAGAACAGTTCCACTGTATGTGCAGAAATCAACCCATGGAGTAAGTTTTATAACAGATGCAGAAAAGAAGCACAGACACATTGTAGATTAAAGTCTAAAGAAATTTTTTACAGTCAATATATTACTTAGGAAAAAAAAAAGTCCTCTTGCAGTTGAAATCATACATCTTCAAGAGAGCAGATTAAGCTCTTATTTTTCCAGAAGCTTTTTTTTTTTACAAGTTTGATTTTAAGTTGTTGAAAAGATATGACTACAAATCATATTTCAAATTCTCTACCTATTTCCTTAGTGAAAAATTAAACAGCGCATGCCTATTTTATTCATTGCCAGGGAGAACAAATATGTGTTAAACAAACATACAGTGGATTTCTGTACAATACGTACTCTTACAAAGGCATGTTGTGTGTCTATGGTCACAGGATTATCTTTTGTGTTTATGCTGCTAAGGAAACAAACTTGTGTGCCAAACATGATTACAAAGACATTCTAGTTCATAAGCAGGGTGGGTATGCATCGTCTTTTTTATATTTTTTCAAATCAAGGAAAAAAAGCTAGTGTATAAGGTTACAGAAGAGCTTTCAGTAGCCAAGAGCATGTTAAGGCAACAAAATTATAACATCTGAAAACCAAAGTTTTTCCATTCCATAGTGTTTGTGTACTTAGATATAACTTTAGAGGCTAGCCGAAAAGGTAGTAGACATTACTGGTTTTGCATAACACAGAAGATGAGGCAGATAAAAACTTAAATTTCTTTGACTTATTGAAAACTCAAAACCTATAGGAAACCTCCACCACTGAACTATTCATATCAGACAGTTATCAATGGCATAAGATTAAATACCACAAAAATTCACTATTCCATTTAAAGGATGACAAAACAAGTTTGCTATAAAGACCTGTAGTCTGAAAATTAAGCTATCGGCATACCCATTAAAAAAGGATGAATCAAAGCACTATGTTACATAGATTTGAGTTCATGTTTTCCTGTTGTTTCACAGAACATTGCACAATCTCTATTCAATACCTGTATCTGTTTTATTTATCTTGGTCCATCTGCTCTGCAAATGCTCTTGCAAAGCAGTTTCCCATAGCAACATCAAATATCACATAGTCCCAGTCTTCTCTTGAAGCACTTCTAACTGATCCACTCCTGAATTTCAAGCAGCATCTTTTTCTGCAGTACTTAAGTAAATAATAAATAAATGGAGTATTTAATCAACCAAAAAAGCCTTATGAATAAAACCCCCTAATTAGGGGATTTTTAAAAAATTTATTTTATTGTTTCTATCATTTCATTTTTGGAGGGAATTATGTTTAAATCATCTAAGGCAGGGATGGGAGATCTATGTTATATAAAAAAAATTGTTGATCTATTGGTAGTTTTACTTGATTAAAATTTCAAGATCATTATGTTACACGTAGCAAAGCAAATTGTGCATGATAGAAGTTTTAAAGAATAAAGTTACACTATGCTGGAAAGTAAGTTTTGGAATAAAAAGCCAACAACTGCTTACTATGAGACAACTTCAGCTAGATAACATCACCTACAAATCATTAATAGCCCATCTAATTTTTTCATCCTCACATTTTCAATATCAAAGAAATATAAATAAGAGGAAAACTTCTCAATACATTTTTATGCAAGATACAAAACTAGTAACAGTGATTTCCTGAAAGTAACTTATATTTTACCTGAGAATCTATCTTGAGAACCCCTTTTCCCTATTTTAAGAAGCAGCAGAAATATACAGCATTCATTTTTAAGTGAAGATCCTCTGAAAAAGTCTCTTAAAGTAAGCACTCAAAAAAAAAAAAAAAAAGTCCCTCAGTAAATATCATGTTAGTCTTGAGCACACTGGTTCTATGTGAAATTGTAACAGAAGTGTTGTTCAAGCCATAAATTAAAGAAGAATTGTCTTAAGTTAGGAAAACTGGCCTGCTGCATTTCAAAGTCTGATATCTGTGATTCTGTGATTTGTCTGTCCAAACCCACCAGAAGCAGCTAGGAACAGGTCCTAATGGACATTTAAAACGTAATCAGAGCTTCTGGGTCACTTTTACACCACCGTACTTTAGTTCATAGAAGTTTATAACCTAGAGTTATTTTAAGAACTACTGCATATTTATTTTTATCTCAGATCCACAATACACAGCAGGATGAAATTTCCACAATATTTTTCTACCACCATCACCTCCTTTCACCTACACATTTACCTGGGTCATTCTTAGGTTTTCCCAGGCATTCTCTTCTGCTCACCTTGGAATTTGGCCCCAACAGGCTTTACAGATTGGTCTAGATTGCTGGTCTGTATGGTGAAGTTCTGTACAATAATTCTGATATTTTTAGGTAGAAAGGCTTCTTTGCATGTCTTAGACATAAATGACACTATGGGCTAACGTAGCAAATGTGGCATTTCTTTGGAGCACAGGACAGATCTACAACAGGAGAACAGCTCAGCTGGTCTGTTGCATATGCAGTTTGCTTTACAAATACATGCAAATGTTGCTGGAAAGAGAAGTCCAAAATACAAGAGCCCTCTGCCTGCAAATAAGAGCACATGAATTATCTCTTTACAAAACCACTTGTGAAGTCACCTGCTACCTTCCCAATGATTTTCTACTACCCATCAGCTAAAGTACGCTGCCCACAATTATCAGCAGACACAACTTCTATTTGTGGTGAACAATAGATGTATTTTATCATTACACTCTAAAAAACTTTATTCTGTATTATTTTTAACAGGTCATTGAAGTATGCCCTTGAGTTGATGAGTGGTATGTTTATGATTTCTAATGCATTTTATTTCTCAAGCAAAGGCAGGTAGTAGTACTTCTTGCCATCAGTCACTAAGGTGAAACTAAAAATGGTAACTCAATTCCTTAATAGTATGAACCTAACCATGCATATGTTTTATTATTCTTTACTCTATACAAAATGTTTGTCTTAAATGTGTAGACTGGTTTATAAAAAAATCAAAGGTAAAAACATTTCAGCCAAAACTACAGTGAAAGCTATAAAAAGTACATTACTGCACATTTTCATCAAACCACAATTACTCTGTTTATTTGTCCATAGGAGGATTAGATTTCCACTCATTTTAAAATACCATATTGAAAATATCAGTGATAAAATGATCAGTAATAGTCAATTTCATTACATGCAATAGACGTATGTGAAATAAATTGGTAAAACCAGAGGACATTTTGAAAAATAGTTTTCAAATACGCTACTTCAAAAGTAGTGATCTAAACTAAAAATAAAATAAAAATTCTTAAAGGACTAATATCCTGCTTTTTCTGACAGCATCTGAAAGACTATAAAAGCCTTTAAATTATTAGAATCTATTCTAGAAATGGCTAAGCAGCCAGTACCGTATTCATTTATCCTTTGTCCTTTTAAGCTTTCAGGGTGCTGTGTAGCCATAGTAACTATGGCTTTTCTCTGTGAAATCCATTAGCTGGTTTCAGTCTGTGATTCAATGCTACCATAAAATCAAAGCCAAAGATTAAAAAAATTATGATTAAAAAAAGATTATTGGTGACAAGCATTTCTTTTAAAGTCAATTTCTGCATATTTATGTTTTATACATAACAGCAAAAGAAACCAAAAGGTTAAAAGGACATCAAAAGATAAATTCAAAAGGAATTTTAAAACTTGGCTACCATCAGGAATGACACAATACTGACACCTCAAATGACACCTCCAACTAGATCTCAGAGCAAAACTAGCTCTCATTTGCATTAAGTTAGGCAGTACTGCTGGCTGGCTGGCCATCAACAAAACAGCGCAACTGATGAGCTTTCAACCTCGCCATCTCACTCCCTTTCTGACAGCAGACTAAGGTGCAAATCTTAGAAAGGAAGAGAGACCAGGATTTGCACTGCAAGTTGGACAAGCCCACACAAAAGATAAAAAACAGCTTTGTTCCTACAGGATCTTTTGTGTGACAATACAGACAGACTACAAATAATCTGTTGAATCTTTATTGTAGAAGAATTCTATCAATAGGAAATTGAAAACCTTGGACTCCTATTCCATGTAGACAACTTTGAAAGAGGGCAGGCATTTCAGAAGACTAGAATAAGCTTAATCCTGTATCCTATCTGGATATGTTGGGTTTTGTCACAACAGCCCTGAGCAACTTCAATGCCAGCTCAGTCCTGACATCGGTTACAGGTAAACTAAGTTAATGATATTGCCACTGTTTGCTGTAATCCTAATTACCAGGAGTTACACCTGACAACTAGGAGGACCTACATTTTTCTGCAAGTAGTTGGAATATATTCCACAGCTGGAATCTGTAAAGTGTTGGAATATATTCCACAATCCACTAATTTAAAAATAAAGAATTCCTTGGGTCTTTGTACTGGATACCACATTCCTCAACAAAAAATTTTCACTGCCTTCTCAGCTGTTTAACAGTTAGTTCAACTTCTGCTGATTTGATTTTATGCTTCCATTCACTTCTGCATTATATTAGAATCTAATATAATTCAAAGATTAAATATCTGCCATGGTAAGAAGTGTGCATGCTGGGGCTGGGGGAAGGGAGCTTTGAAGAAAATTCCCACTAATAAGATAAAATTAATAAATGCTGGTGTTTTATTTCTGCTTTCTAGCTCCTTATTCTGCTGTTGGCCTTCTTATAACAAGCAACAAGACTGAATGGCAAGGCCATGTTCATCTAGGAGAATGAAAGATCATGTGATTATTTTTAAGAGGCCACCAAAATTGCAAAATGAATTCATACTTGCATTCAATAGAAGAAAAAAAAAATTCACATCAGAGTTACCTGAATCTACAGCTTCTACTTTTCCCCTATAATACACAACTTGTAACAAAACTCCCATAAACTTCAGTAGGGTGAAGTTTTCATTCTATGTATATTTATGACAAGGATGACATAAGAGGGAATTAAAGGTTATGCTTCCTGTCGCTATGGTAGAGGACAAAGTCATGCCATCATAGTTTTTACACCTGACTTGGCCAATGATTCTGGGATCATCAGCTTGTCCCTGACCTAAATGAGAATGGCAGCATGTTTTAGACGTCACAATGTGAAGCTCAACAGTAGCCCCGAACTCTTTGAGTGTTGAACTCCCAGAAGGAAGATGCACAAAGTGTTTCTTTCCGAATATTCTTGGTGCTGTCTTTCAAACAAAAACAGCGGGAGGCTTACCTTTACACAGTAAGCATATTGAGGAAGGCAGGGATGTTCTTAATGGTGAGAACATTTTGACAACACACTAGAGATGCAGATTCCTAAGCATAAGATACTCAAAGACACAAACCTTACTACTTACAAAAATGCAACCAAAAAACCCCTTTGTCATTAGCAATGACTCTGCAATTTCATCCACTCACGCTATAGAACAATGTCCTTTTATCCATATTGACCATACAATCTGTGAACTATAGTCTTATGACAGGAGAGCAGAGCATATTCAGGTTTGGGTTTTTTCCCCACCCAGTCTTATTGCTGCAAAAGGCTCATAAAGGGAAGCAGCACTGATGGGACAAATCACAAAAATTAAATCCAGCTCTGTGAATAGGAATTACCTGAAGTTGAAAAAAAAACCCCCAAACAAATCAACCAGAAAAGATGGAGATCTGATACAGTATAAATAGGTGTAGGCACTCTGAAAAGACTTGCAAGTATTGCAAAATCAGATGAGAGCTTTTGCAAACACTACAACTTAGAATGCCTTGAAAAACAGCAGTAATTTTCTGTTTCTACAGGCTTCACATCAAAATATTGCACAGCATTCTCTCTGTACTTGCCTGTTTAAGCAACTTTACCATTTACCTACATTTATTCCACAAAGTTTTTTTTAAAAATTAAAAAGCTATTATTCCTTCCTTTTCTCATTGATCTTTTAATATTTTCTAATTTATATAATAAAACTAAATGAAACACCAAAACTTTAAGCCACATATTGTCACAGCTTCAGTTTTCACTGCATTAAATTATAGTGGGTTAATGCCTTTAAAGCCCTAAGAATATTTCACAAGCTTTAAATTATGAGGGAACACAAGATAAACCTCTCTAAAACCTGTGGTACCAATTAAAGTAAACTTGGAAGAGGACTAGTCAGGGGAAGTTTAATTTTCCTTGACATTAGAAAACAAGAGAACCTCACATAAATAAAACATCCATATAATACCTTCATCTGAGGAGGCTCTGCAAGGATGTTTTCTATGTCCAAGGATATTACTTCTTTCACATAAACCTTTCTCCTCACCCTCCATTCCAATACTCTGAAGTTGCCATAGTTACCATTTTACAGGACCATAGTGTGAGTAATGACCTCACATTCAATACATCCCCAAAGGCTTCAAGTTTGCAAAATATTTCAAGATTTGTGCAGAAATTTGCCATGAAATTTCACTAAAAGATTGGCAGGTGCCAAGGCATATTCAAACAAACATCTCTTTTTGAAGAGGATATTTTATTTGCTGAACTGCAAACTTTCAGCCACAATGAAAGTATAGGAACTGAAACCATGGTATGACTCATTAATTATATTCTGACAATTTAGACGTGTAGTTTTAATGATAATTCAAGAGATTTTAAATAAGAAAGATGATCCAACAGGAAGCAACTTTCTCTTTCCAAGTTCCAGTGAAATTACATGAAGAAAAATCCTAAAATGTTCCTAAACCACAACATAGTAAGCAGAACCTCAGCCTTCCTATAGCATTTACAGACTAATGTTCCCCACATGGTTTCAACACAGCTATCAGGAGCACAAAATACAAAACATAGCAGTCATTCTCCTAAGCTTGAATAACACATCATAGTGATGACAATCTAGGTCAGGTGTCATGCCCATAACAGGCAAGTCACTGAATCCTTAACTACTGTCCCACAATGAACAAAAGTAGATATATTGGATTTCTGCATGAGGTCCCATGGCCCTGCTCTTATAGAATATGGAATATAAAGAACTGTATTTGGACTAAATCTGAATTGTATCTCAAATCTTTTATGCAACACAGATTACTGTCTATTGACTGATACATAAAATTCAGGTACACATTGCATTGAATCTGTGTTCACTGAATGAAATGTTAGAGTGTCGGGCGCTGCTGTAAGTTTCCAAATATGCAAAGGAAAACTGTTCTCCCTACTTTTAATTTGGACGAAAGCACACATGATTATATAAACTGTCCTAGCTGCAAAATGTGACAATCACAGAAAAAAAAATAAGGTAAAGATTCAGAAATTTGAAATACAACTTTTAACAAATTAGAAAAAACTATATTCAGTTTGTTCAGTTAGGTCAGGTGCCTTACGAGCCACTCAATTTTTCTTTCGTCCTTCCTCTTCCTCAATTCAAAACAGACCATGACAAGATGAAATGAATCTATCTGGATTAAACTGATATGACGCTAACAGGCAAAGGGATCTAATGAAGTTATGAGAACATCATATCCATCCACCTTTTAGCACATATATAATTTGTAAATCAGAATTTTAGTCACAGAGTATCACCAGCTCAGCAGTTAGCAGTTAGGATCACAGTGTGCGAGAAGGTTATTTTCATATTCTTCTTGTGAAATCCTGTGATCTTTCATATGTAAAGCAACATCACCCTGTCCCTTACCTCTTAAAACTGTACTCTTATGTGAACATACTTGATGACTCCATGTTGGTTTTAACCTTAGAATAACAATGACAAAAAGCCATCTGTGACAACCCAGGACTTTACAATATATGCATTTATTTCCCTACTTAGTATGTTTGCCATCTTTCTCACCTATATACAGCCAAATTTTTTAAGCCACTTTCTGATGACACTGACACTGCTATGCCTGCTGAACTCAGATTTTTCAAAGTAGACAGAAAAAGAGAGATTGAAGTGGTCTTCTCTTTTCAACATTTCCCACCCTGTCCTTGCATGAAACCTAGAGCACACTGGAAGATCAAGGGATGGTCTAGAGCCGGTGAAACAGAAGCAAGTACTTCCCATGAGCCTCAGAACTGAGGAAACCAGGTTTCTGCAACTGTTGATTGGCTTTTTAGGTGAATTATGCTAACACCATACTATCACTTTCTGCAAAATATTTTGGTCTCTATGCACAGTCTGCTTCATTTGTATGTGTACTTAAAATCCTTGCTCACACTAACAGTTCCTACCAATCAAGATCTCCTCCTAAAATCAACAATGATCAACAATGATAATGATCCAAACTGTCAGGCTCAACAGGTTGTGGATCAGTAGCACTCAGTCCAGCTGGAGGTCAGTCACCAAACACACACCCCAAGTATCAATACAAGAGCCAATACTGTTCAACATCCTCATTAGTAACTTGCAAGTTGGGACACAGTACACCTTCAGCAAGTACACAGATAATGCAAAACTAAGAGAAGCAGCTGATACATCAAAGGGTTGCACACACCTTGACAGGCTGGAGAAATGAGCAAACAGTAAATTCATAAAAACC
>BOSO01028923.1:0-10115 GCA_018403395.1 Gorsachius goisagi
TAAAGGCCTTTTCCAACCAAAGTGATTCTATGATTCTAAAATACTTCCCACGACCAAAGACATTTCTAAGCTTGTCTTTCAAAGCTAAGCCATGTTTGCACATGAACTATGTCTGCTAGTAGCTTTTTATACTGAGTCCCATAGATCAAAAAGCTTGGAATTGTTGAGAAAGGGAAGGTATGAGACCACATTAACTTGTAACTACAAACTGTTTGCTACACCTTTGAGGCTTCTGGTATGGGCTGCACCCTTCCTGCACCTTGTAGAGTATCACACATCTCACCAAGCTCTTAGATAACCAACACAGTTCTGCACTGCTTAGAAGCTTTGTCTTTTCCTAATTGTACTTTGGGATTTAAATATGATGTGCAAACATGGAGAACAGGTCATTCATTCACTTGTCAGAAGTGCTCTAATCCAATATAGCCACCTTAATGAAATGCCAGGTACACCAGTCCCGTTGTTGTCAGGGAGAGTTAGGCAATTGTATGAAAATATGACCTTCTGTAAAAACCTGTCTAAATTATCTTCCTGGAGCTTGTATGGTATTACTGATGATGAAAAAGACAAAGGAGTGGGTTTGAGGCTTATTTTTTTCATAAAAGTACTTAATCAGGAAAGCATTAAAGCTCATGTTTATGTTATTTGTTATTCAGTAAAGCCTGTAGGAAGACACTCATATCCTAGATGATAATTTTGAAGGAGAAATTTTCTGCAAAATAGGACTTCAGGAAACAGTTTTTCTGGGACTGCTATTAAACAACAGAAATACATCCTGCCTGGTTTTGATAAGGGAACCTATATTAGCCACTACCAAGAAGACATCAGTGTTTAGTATAATTTGGTCCTTAAAATCTCCAGTAATTTACATTTTAGCATTAACATTTGTATATTTATATAAAGCTTTCAAAGTATGTGAGGGGCTATATGGACATGCAGTAATGATTCTGCCTTGGAAAGCTAAAAATCTGTCTGAGTGCCAACAAGTAAGGGACAGAACAATACACTGCACTCAAGGATATATGTATTTTTATATATTTTTACATTTTCACATTACAAAAATTTTAATACACTTCAAAGATCTGTAGTACACCTCTAAAATGATATTTTTGTAGAGTATGTAAGGTAATGCAATTTAAATCTTACAGTTAAAATACAGGGCTCCTTCTGAAAAGTCTAGCTATGACAATGACCTACCCCTTAAATCAGTTTTTTCTCAACTACTAGAATTTCAACTGTCACCATGTGTACAGTGTCTAGAACAGTCAGGGCTCCTACTCTGTAGGTCTTTAAGCACCACAAGAATTAACACAATTAATCATGATAATTATAGAAAGTGTATGCTTCTTAAGTACGGTGCAACAATTGCACAACATATGACAAGGGGACTGCCAGTGGTAAAGCAGTAAGCAAACAAATGGGGCAACAGCTTTGTTTTAATGTACTACATTACGAGATGAGAAAGATAAGCCTGAGTGCAAGTAGATAAAAAATCCAATACTCCAGTGGGATGTTGTGCATTGGAGACAGAATACATTGCAGATCCTTTGAGATAAGAATCGTCTGATCATATTTCTTGACTCTCAGCAGAAAACAAAGAGCAGCACATTTAAGCACGCAGATTGATATGCTGAATTTAGGAACTGGGTTGAAAGTCACCAAGAAATGGATAAGGTAGAAAGCAGGGAGAACATGACACTCCCATGTTCTTCAACCCACATGCATTAAGGTAGAAGAAATTCTGACCCTATGGCTATATTCATCTGATAAATGTATTAATTAAGATAAAACGCAGTCTTCCATATATATGAAAATCTGCAAATAATTGCAGACCAACTGCACCATTTTAGTGTATGGTAGATTAAACCATATCTTTAATCATTAAAATTTTCAAATATTTTATTTAAACAATGAATTGCAATACCATTTATGAGATATATTTGGGGAAAAAAAACCCCACCAGGTTTACCTTGGTAGGCCTTAGAATTTTTAGCAGAAATTTGTGCTAATCCAATACAACTACAGAATATTTTTATGGTTTGATGAACTGCATGGCAAAATGACAAAAGAAAGTAATGACATTTCTTCACATTTTCCTTGTCATTTCCTCCATAAGAGGAAATTTGTGACCATTAGCTGTTAAAGTGACCTGCATATCTTTTTAGAACATTATCATATCTGTAGGACCTGATACTTATTTCTAGTAAGACACTGCAGATTATTCTCACATAAAAGGTTAATCATGTGCATAAGTGTTTGCAGGAAGAAGCTATTAAAATGTGCACTGTACGTGCCCCAGTAGCAAGGCAAACCTTGAAGAAAAATGAGACAGAAAAATTCCATTCTTTAGACCTTACTGCTTATCTGGCAATTTTTAGCCTTCAGCTCACACAGCCACAGTCTGGAGGAACATCAAACAAAGGGAGAAAAGTCAGCATTACAATTATTTGGAATATTTCATATCAAAGCTTATAAAATGACTAAGAAGCAATCAGAACCAATGTCTCACTGCTAATACATGAGTTGGCTCTTCAAGGCTGAATGCCCTTTACTCTCAGTGATATTAGAAACAAGATACTGAATTACCTGTCCTTTGCCATAGGTTTGGAGAATAGCTGCTGCGCATCAGCTAATACAGTTAACATTCTTGCATGCTAAAACCTTCAGATGCTGTTTTCGACCCACTGCCCAGCAGAAGTGATCACACGGTCCATTGCCACCTGCAACTAGCAGGTCCTCCACCTTAATTTCTCTCCCCAAATCCACCAAGGAAAACAACTTTCATTTTTTATTTTGAAATAAAATAGAGAAATTCAAAACCACATGTGGAAGCATGAGCCACAAAAGCTAGGCACAGGTTGTTTTTAATTCTGTTAGGTATACAGGTTTTTCTGTAATTATAAATATTTTCATTGCTGCTTTTCTTATAATCAGATCATAAGTGAAGGCTGAATCCTATGTCCTACATTTCTACCCTTGGCGTTATCATCTGAGGAATGCCACGATAGCAGAACACAATAAAGTATATCAGGCTAAAATGTTTGATTTCTTAATTGCTATGGAAGATCTGTCTCTCTTGGTACATTGTACACAAAGCATTCCAGCCTTCAAGTATTTTATTAATATCTCTGTGTCCTAGTTTTATTGGCTTGTTTGGTCTGGTTTGGCTTTGAAATCAGTCTTATGAAATATTTGTTTTTCCAAATTAAGCTACAACTTTCTCTCTCCACAGCCATACTTGATGGAGGAAGTTGAGCACATTACTTAATTTATATAATGAAATAGCTAGGTAATACTGTGCAGATCTTTCAGAACACTTCTTGTGAATCTGCATTTGCTGGGCAAGGTTTCCTTTCCCTTTGCGTGCGCTGCCTGAGCCACCACAAATACAGAAGCGTAAGTCAGCTGTGGACTCCAGGCAGAAACTAGTCTGCGTAAGGCTGCAGGGTCTTAACATAAAAAGCCTAAGCCCAATGCAGCCAGTGGGGATTTTCCTAAGGCATTTACAGCCCTTATCATGCTAATATATTGCAGGACACTGAACAGCATTAGAGGCAGCACACTTGTCATTACGCAAAGAGCAGAAGCCACCTGTACAAGAGAAGATGCCATATACTTTCTGATAGCAGGAATGGCCTCAACATCAAAGTTATTTTACACAGCCGTGCCCACACAACTGAACAGCTACATGCACTTCAGATTCAAGTAGAGAAGACCCGTGCGATAAGCTGCCACCATGGAAACCACCCTTTCCCTTTTATTAAACATGCAAAAAAAAGGAAAGAAAAAATATCAAGTGGTTGAAAATGCATGATATTCAATAAGTCTTGCAATTCTAATGACCTCAAGAGTTTCTAGGAAAAAAAAAAATCCTTTCTGCTCCAGTTTTTAGATAGTAATGCTGATAGTCATTACTGAAAAAGGTTAGCTGAGGACTGCAACTTTCACTACTCCAGGTCTGTCTTCTTTCCCTGAAGACAAAATAAATCAAACACACGCAGAAGTGAGAGGAACAGATAGCCAGGGAAGAAAATACAGCATCAGTGATGAGGGCTGAATCGCACATCATTGCTTTGAAAAAAAAGACAGGTATTACACACAATCTAGTCAGCTACTCTGACTTGTGGCAGTGTCGAGCTGTTTGAGATATTATCATTAGCTGCCTTTCTAGTGATAAGCTTACTGCAACTGAACAAAAATAGAACATTTTGAGCAGCCAAGTCTAGCAGACTTGCAATGAAATGGATTAGAAGTCGTAATCTGCTAAACACATCTGTTTTGACATTCCCTGTTAACAAAGGGTGACCACTCACAGCTACCACTCATGTAGCTGTGGTAGCTGTAAAAGAGGTATTTCAGCCATCAACAAGAACCAAAACCTAATATGTCGAGTGTTTCTATCCTCCGTGTCTATGAAGTAGAGCCCTACCCTGGGGTAGAGTTCACCACATCAATAAGTCACTGAGTTGGTGGATGCAGTTGTACAAATACCGCTCTGGTCATCTCTCCCTGCTTTCCTGTTTCACTTGCACTTAATTTTAGGCCTGTTTTCCACTGCTGTGTTTTTTGTTTTGATGGAAAACATGCTATAGTTTGCTGGTGTGGCTCTGCAACTGGAAAGGTTTGAAGAGAAGAAATAGGAGGTGAAGATGAAAAGGATACATGATGTTAGGAACATGAGTGTCACATTTCAAATAAAGCTTGATATCCGACTAAGGCCAGGGCAAGTGATGATATCCTCTATATGCCTTTTGAGTTTTGGTCCAGTTAGGTCTTTTCTGAGTGTCAGGATGAGGAAGAGTGGTGTTAGGTTTGGGAAAGGAAAGAAATGAGAACAAACTCCAGGACGTGGCATGGTATGTGGCTAATTCTCATTCTTTTAGGACCAGACCATAGATCCTGATGACTAGGACACTCCCTCCTCCTTTTTATTTTGTTCACTAGTTAGGTCCCATATTTTATATCAATTTAAAGTAAGTAACTTCTGATCCATAGTACATATGTTCCATAGTTATTAGGTGATAGATGTAGAAAATTTAGCTGTTGAAATGTTTGAAATTTAGCTTTGAAATGTTCTGGTTCCATATTGTAGTTGCTGACTGACTTTATAAATCACTTTATGCAAGTAAATGGGTCGTATTTTTTTGTTATCTTGGACAACTAAAATAATTTTAAAAAAATATGTTGTCCATTAGTTCTCCACTGTGGATTTGTCTACAGTTTTATTGGAATAAAGTTAGTTTAAATACAATTTCCTCTGTAGTCTCTCTGAAAGACCAAATCCAAGATATAACTACTGTCAAAAAAGAAGCTCAAGTTTAGCATTAATTAGATTAATGTAAAATTGACACAAACCCAGCATAATGGCAGCCCCTAGGTATTGAGTTCAAGGTGGAGAAGTACACCAACAAGAGAACGTTTGGTAAAGTTGTGAGAAAGGGAAGAAGACACCCGGAAGAATATCCTGATTGTACTCCAAGGCACCTAGCCATCAAATCCTGTGGGAGGTCGTCTTGTCTTGACAGGTGAAAAGGCCAGGAAAAAATACCATCATTATAATTCCCCTGCTGAAAACAGCAGGGAACTCTCCTCAAGGACAGTGAAAGAAGACCCCATGTAATCTGGAGACAGACGTAGACTGATGGAAAAAGTCTTTAGTTACTTCATATGATATACCTCACTGGACCCTGGAGGGTTATTTGCAACCAAGTCCAAACAGAGGACTTGCTAAAATGTAGAGAAAGGATAGAGTACTATTTCCAGAGAAGAAAAAAGATAATAGAAACCTGGGAGAGTTATAAAGAAACTATCAGATGGAGAATTGTAATTGTAGTGTAGAAGAAGCAGGTTAATTTCTATTCCCCTGCAACTAATAGACAATGAGAGAGACTGAAATTGAGCATCAACATGCTTAATTTATTTTTTTAAATTATTATGGCATTTTGAATTCTTGTTTCTATTTCTTGTAAACATTTTATGAAGTGGGTCTTGGATATGTATTATGCTCCTAGTCACTATGTTAGTACATTTAATATTAAAAAAAGACAAGAAAAAAAAAGGTCAATTATTTCTGGACAGGATGTTTCATGACCTGTTTAAGAAACTCTTAAGCCTAAGAGTCTGCTGGCTTTTACCTCTTCCCAAAACAGACCCTAGGCCTGTTTTGTTTCAAACCCCAGTTGATCGAATTCCTCTCTAGGCAAGCCTGAGACTTCCTGAGCAATATACTTGATCTTTCTGCTCTCCTTGATATTCTGTATCCAACTGCAAGCTGTATTACATTCCCTTTTTAAAATCAATAATGATAAAGGAAGTATAGAAAACTGTATCATCCAAGTTTCACTCCACCGAAACAGCCTGTCCTTCTATTTCCCTGTGCATCACTGCCTTAAATTTCCACACCTTGAAGTGCCTTATCATTGAGGTATCTGACTCCTTTCTTTTTCTGAAGACATGTAAGATTTGTGAACAAAAAGAGGTGAGATCTATAAGCAGAGATTTCCTCATGGTAATGTCCAAGAAATCTTTCTGCTAACAATGATAAATAGGGATTCCTAACCATTAAAAAAAAAAAAAAAAAGAAAGAATCAATGAGATTTTGAGAGAGAAAATTATCTGTACTAAAAAAAATAGTTTGAGAATCCCTAAGGCTGAAAATTAAAGAGGCAGAAGTTAGGTCATAGATAAAAAGGTTTAGCATAAAGGTAAATAGTAATTCGAAATTTTCTGGTTACGGAGAAATGAATGAAATAATTGAATCCCTGGCTCACTACAAGTTTTATTACCCCAGTAAACAGACAAAAGCAGATTTGGGAGAAAAAAAAGTAAAAATCAGTAATAGCTTATTCCTATTTCTAGAAGAGCCACTGCAAAAGCTGTCAATTCTGCGTCCACTAGTGAATGGAATGTATAATTAATTTGCTCTTTTTGCTTGGAAGAGATCATGTTTTTCTGTGACAGTTTTGATCAGAACAAACCATCAGACCTCTAAACCACCTCCTGCTGTGAATGATTAACACTCAGAATTATAATAAAGCAAAAAAAAATTGTTCAGCATATGCTTTTCATATCTTTAGCTTAGCATACTAGCCTCAGCTTATGTCTTCTGTCATATTAAGGTCTATAATTTTACACTTATACGTATCTCACAATTTCAACAGAATCGTAACAACCATAATGTATAATTTACTTGCCATTGCCAATTTTAAACACTTTGCGAAGGTGTCAGAGACTTATACTGGATGCTTGTTCAGTGTTAGAAATAGATGGAAAAAAACGCTCAACATTTTAAAAAAATTCTTTTATTTGTTTGAAACACTCGTATTGTACATGATTGGTGTAGAGGAGTACCTTTCCACACATTTCAGTATAAATGCACAGTTAGCTGTATAAATGCATAGGTACTCTTAGCTAACATTTTGGCTTTTCGGTTTTTTTTGTTTGGTTTGGGGTTTTTTTTTTGAGGATAGTATCTTGGTGTTGACTTCATATCATGAATATCACATTGGTGATATTCAGGAAATCTTTCAATCTTTTGGTGATATTCCTGGTCCCCGATGGAAGTAATGTAAAAAAAGTCCAATATAAGTATATCGTCTCTGTCCAATCACTTTTTAAAAAAAAAAATAAAATCTTTTAAATCATACATTTTTAGTACTATTGTATAGTTCATGTATTACGTATCAGTACTTTATAAACACTCATGTATTTGTTAATATAAAATTATTGTCAGCTGGGAGTTAAAATCATCAGAACCATGTTATTCTGCTTCACTTTAGCATCTAGACCAGTATCACCTTTTTTAAAATTCAATTAAATGTTTTGGGGCATTAGAAATTACACACATTTTGTCACTGAGATAAGCCAAGGCAAATAAATGTGTATTAATGGAAGCTGACTCCCAATAGAATCTGTCCATATTGCTTCATTAATTGAATAAACTATTAAGCATTACAAATTGTGATGGATTTTAAAAGCTACCTTAAAATAGAAGTATTATATTACAAATAGTGACATCCATCCTTCGGACTTTATCCAATGCGTGTAATCTCTAATGCCCCAAAACATTTAATTTTATTCAGCTCAGCTACCACACACACAGATTCTGTATTGGCTGAAGTGCTTGCTGGATCAAACCATTGTTTGGATTGAATTACTTATCCAAATATTTGTCATTTTGTTGCCAATTTGTTTTTCCCATTTCCTATCAAGATATACCCCTGAAATACTGACTTTATTTACAGGCCTCTTGCCATTTTGTCTATTTCACATAAAATAAAGTGTTACTTACATAAGTTTAAAATATTTACACTCCTTGAAATTGAATTTTACCATATGATGTGACTTCCTAGAACTGCATGCAGTGAATAAAATTGTCATGCTCAAAGTTCAGATGGCATACATGAGGGTACCCATAGCATCAGGCTTGGTGTTTGTTCTTGTCGAGGAATAACAGTAATTCTGTTTTCTAACTTGTGTTTGAGTCACTGCTGTGACTATCAATAGGGATCTTGTCTAACTATTTTCTGAATTGACATGAGGCTTGGGTTTCCATTATACAGCTGATAGAAATTCACCATGCTGACACTGTAAAATAGATGCACTATTTCTAGTAATAAGTTCTAATCAGGTGTTTGTTCCCTAAACCACATATACCTGCTTCTTACAATATAGCATTTCAGTTGCTGAAAGACAGAATTCTGTTTCCTTTTTACTTGTTTATCTGGTCTCATCATCCTGATTTTTGTCAATATTTGTGAATCATTGGGTTCCTTATTTACAGGCCCTCCTACAGAGCTTGAGTGTGAATCTTCTTATGTGATTCAGATCTTCTGTAAATTATCAGACATTACGATAAGCATGAAGAACTGACTAATGTCATTTACACTGTAGTCATCTTACATTCTATTAGACATATATTAAAAATCTCACTCGGGCGCTCTTAGAGCAAGCCAAGGCTGTAAGGTCACAGATTTCATGTTGAACAAACCCCACATTAGTCACAAAAGAGGCAGACTGTAGCTGTGCAAGATCTTGTGGGGGTTTTTTTGAGGAGACCAAGCACTAACATACAGTATTTGCATCTTGAAACCTCATTCTAGCAATGGTATCTTAAGGTTAATCTCTACTGAAACTGAGTTTTCTTCAGCTAATTGATATTCAGTGAATGACCTGACTTGCACTGCTGAAGAATCCTTAACTGAGTATTTTTTTCATTCCAAGTCTTGATCTTGTGAAAAAGAACCATCGGTCTTGAAAAGGAATTTTAGATTATTTTCTCCCTCTTCTCAGGACCCAGAATAGAAAGACAGGCTATTCCCAATCCCATCAAGGATGGTGACATTTACTGGCTAGATACGTACTTGCAGTGACACAGTTATTGGGGTAATGTTACAGCATGACTGAGCAATGTACCTGTCAAACCTTCTACTAAGGTTTGTGAATTAATGCTCAAATCAATTCATCAAACTGTACTGCATTAACTTGTAACTGTTCTTAATGTTAGGGATGGAGATGGTCCAGGAACTGCTTTGTGCATATTAGAAGTGGCCAAGAACTTCCTGACAATGGTTTGTTTTATTTTAGCTGGAAAATCCAATTAATTGAAACAGAAGCTCATTATTGGTTTGTGCCAGTGTAAGAAGGCTTTTGCTGGCAAAGCCTTCTCAGCTCCCTAATGGAGTTCCTGGTCAAAACCAGTAGTGAGAGAGAAACGGGGTTTAATGTGTAGGGTTGTGATCTCCAGCATGAGAAGAGAGTGCCATGATGAACAAGTTAGTCATTACTCTGGATTAGTCTTTTTCAGGTTTTCCTGCTGGAGCTGTTCCACTTCGTGTGACTAATTATGTATTAATTGATGAATCAGTGTCAGCAATGTCGCAAGTAACTCCCCTGCTTACTGAATCTATCTTTACTGATTTTATCCAAGGTAGAAGTTCTTCAAAAAGGGACAGGCATAATAAATAAGATCCTGTGGTGGTTTGACCCTGATTGGAACTCCAGGGGCCCACCAAAGCTGCTCTATCACTCCCCTCTAACCGGACAGAGGAGAGAAAAGTAAATCAAAAGGCTCGTGAATTGAGATAAGGACAGGGAGAGACCATCTTATCAATTAC